>LDKF01003302.1:15263-29587 GCA_001026735.1 Rotylenchulus reniformis | reverse complement strand
TATCCATTTTCTTCAAAAAATGATTTTTCAAACTACCTATTTGAACCGTTTCAACATTTTTTAAGGAATTTCGAAACATTAAAAAGGCCAAAAAATATATTACACTTTTGCTTGGCATGTTTCATAAGAGTATTAGTCAGGACCTTTGCATAAGTTTTTTGTTCAAATTTTTTGTATCGTGATACCTTCCTGTTCCTGGATTTGCTTCTTCACACTTTTCACAGTTGCATCCTTTTCCACCTTCAAGGGGAAAGTTTTTGCAAAATCACTTCGCCCTCGCCTTTTCCGATGTATCAGCACTTGAATCCGTTTGGAGAAGACACTATGTACAAGAAAATATAAAGTGAATGGCAAAAAAATGTGAAATGGCATTTTTCTATTTAAAATATGATCAGAGGGAATTAAATGCTTTGGAGTTCAGAGCTCAATTGCACATTATCTAAAACTTTTACATGTCTGAAATTAAATGACCTCTCCCTATGTTTTTCATCAAAATAAATGGAAAATTTTAAATTAGCAAACGAATACCCTTTTTATAGGGGTCATTTATTCTTTGCCCAAAGTTGGGGGCCGTAGCACACAACTCCAATACAATCATATAAGGTTAAGATCCCTCTCCCTTATCATATCATAACTGTTTTGGGTTTTTAAATAAAAATTTCTCGCGCTTTATGCGCGGGTAATCCGTTGCTGGGACGTTAAAAAAATAGTGCCAAATGAGGCGTTAAAAAAGTGCCAAAAGAGCTTGGCCGAAAACTTTTTTGTTAGACTTGTTAGACAAAAAGTATAGAAGGCAAAAATGTTCAGAATTTTATGCTGATTCAAAAGGTATTTTTAATTATTCGAAATTCGGTCAAAAAGTTCGAAAGTTTGCCGAAATAATGAAAAATATGCTTTCAGGGGATATTTCGAACTTTTTTGCCATATTTCGAAAAAATTAAAAATAGCATTCGAATCAGCATAAATTCTGAACAATTTTGCTTTTTATACTTTTTGTCTAACAAGTCTAACAAAAAAGTTTTAAGGACAAGCTCTTTTGGCACTTTTTTTAACGCCCTAGCACCGGGTCATCCGATGTAGTTTAATGCCTGCTTGAAATTTACATAAAACAGGTAATTTCAAATAAAAAATTAACATAAATTAAAATAATTTCCCTATATTTATATAACATTATCTCCATCCATTCGTCTAGCCATAAGTCCTCTGCTTAAGCATCCCAAAAATTAAGAAATTTTTATAATTTTTTTTTGATTATTATAGCCCAAACTTGTACTTATGCTAAGTGTAAGGTGCTTTGCGCGGGTATTACATATATCTAGTGTTTTTTTCTTAAGGAATATGGGCATTTTGAGGAATCATTTTATTTTTTATTGAACTATTTAGGTAACTTTTGTGATTTTGTCTAGCAATCCCGATAAAGATCTCCCGGAGAAAGTGAAAATTGTGATTCACTTTTAAGAAACTGATCATTTTTATCCTTATTTTCATGCCTTCGTCATTCACAAATCACAGAATATCAGTGTGGAATTTATTGTTTTCTAAAAGGTGAGTATAACTGAAAATGAGAGTCAAAAAATCCGAAAAAAATCTCGATTTGAAATATATTTTATCTGGAAATTAAAAGGTTGAAGGGTATAACGATCAGAAGTGGATGAAAATATGGTGTCTTATTCTAAGGAGGTGGGGGTGGATTTATTATTTTCTAAATACCTCATAGAGGGGTGGTGTGAAATACGATATTTCACTTACTCCCCATGGGTTGTTGCAGTGACAGGATGCCGTAAGTAATTACGCGGCATGGTTGGCGGAGCCTCCGACTCATCCCGTACATGTACAGTATCCCCATTCCGGATACCGTAATCGGCGATGGTCTTTGTGCCGTCCGACAAATACCCGATGGCGTCGTGTTGCAGTTCGTTGTGGATGTCATATTCCAAGTTGTCCATCTGATCTTTGATCAGTTCCGACACAATCTCTCTCTTCAACTCCTCTATGGTATCAGAGTCCCTTTTTTGCAGGGTAAATTGGTTTCTTAGCCAATCTTGCTGCAACTCAAAGTTGATTTTTATCCATCTCGATTTTTTATTCCTCGATTTCTGAGATTACAAAATTGGTATAATAGTTAAGGCGATACAACGCTCAATTGCACTTAGGCGCCCATTACTTTTTTAAGTGCCTATAAATTATTTATTCATAGGAAAATGCTAAACTATTGCCAATATATAGAACCATAAAAATCGAATGATTAATTCCAAAATCGTGTTGAATCTGATCTAAAATATGTTGGAATATTTTATTTTTTGACGTTGTTGTCCAAAAAAATTTATTCAATTTTATGCATAGAAATACCTAAAAATAGTAAAATAGTTATGTTAACATTGGTAAAGCAATGCCGAATCCCGGCCAGCGATGTTTTTCGATTCGGTGTTCAATATTTATGGGCACTCAAAATAGTTATGGGTGCCTAAAATGCAATTGAACCGATTCACCCCACTGTTGGATCGAAAAATCAAACTTTGTATAAATCAACGAGAACGCAGAATCGAATTTGACATCAGCTGTTTGGCGCATCACTTCATAGATTTTTTGATGAGATCACATCGCGTAAAAATATTACCTATTTTATAAAGATGTGATATGATAAATGTAGCGAATAAAAATTTAAAAAAACGACAGATATCTTCTAATTATGGTATGATCACATAGGATGATATGCCAAAACTGATGTCTGATCGGAATACCATGCACTTTAAAATTGGGTAGCACGGGATCGGGATCCAGGCAGATTTTCGGGATCGAGATTTGCTATGGTCCCGAAAGTCAATCTCGAAAGTCAATCTCGATCTCAAAATCTCGTTTTCAAATTAATGATCGGGATTATCCCGTAATCCCGAGTAAAATTTTGAAAAATTTTAAGTGAAAAATTCAAATATTGCCTAAATACTGTAAGAACTATTTATATGGTAATTTAATCAAACAGAAGCTAATAAAACTAAAAAATTTCAAAAGAAAGTTTTCAAAAATTTTCGATTTCATGGGCAAAAGATTTTTTTCGACATTTTTCTTCAGGATCCCGGTTAGGATTGAAATTTGGAAATTCGGGAATCGCGATCGATTTCGGAATCGGGACTGACCATTTCGAATTTTCAAAACCGAATATCGGTCCAGAACATCGACTTGAATCTATTTTAAAACTCTTAGAACCATGGCTTTATTTAATTATTTTTTTTTCCTTCCAGCAACGGGATAGTGGAACGCCTCAACTATTACCAACAAAGATAGCTCAAGCTCGTCCCCATCACGGATGCCGTATTTTGCCAATGCGTATTTGTCCGTAAGTTTCATTAAATATGTTTTTCCGTTCTTCTGCCTTTCCAGTAAAACCAAATTTTGCTGTCCAACCGGAATACCTAAAATGGAAATCGTAAAATGGAAAATACGACAAAAAATAAGTATGTGTGCAGAAAAAAACAAACTTGTGAAATTGTTAGAAAATTAAAAATTTTTTGGATTTTTTATAAATTTTTTTAGTAGAAGTTTTATGGGTAAATTTGGCGGAAAAATCTGGTGCTATGCACGGGCCTGCTCCAAACTGGCCCGGCCCGGACCCCCACAAAAAAGCCCGGCCCGGCCCGGCCCGGATAGGCTCGGGAAAAAAATTTTTCTTAAAAATTTTTTTCAAAAATTTTTAAATTTTTCCAAAAAAAATTTTGTCAGAATTTTGTACCATTTTTAAAAATCAAATTTTTATCCAAATAAAACAATAAAAATCAAGAATTGTGAATTATGAATTCAAATAATATATTTAATTAATTCTATCATCCGTAAAAATTTTAAATCACCAAACATTTTTTTAATAGAATTTTTTAAATTTTATAAATTTTTCATGTGCTAATATAGATAGGTAATTTATTTCCCCTATTTTCCCAATAAAACTTCCTATAAAAAAGCTTATTATACTTAGTCTTTCTATAAAAATATTAAAAAATTCATCTCCTATGAGTTCCGATAAATTTGAAAAATTCTATTTTTTTTTATTTTGAATTTAAATTTTAAAATTAATTTATTAATAAAAATTTTAAAAAAATTTTTTCAATTTTGAATTTCATTTTTTATTAAAATTAAAAAAAAATAATTTTTTGTTAAAAATTTCAATAATTTTGGGCACAGAAAATTTCCCCCTACCGGGCCTGTCCGGGCTCGGGCCAGCCCTGGTGCTATGTCGTTTCGGCGAAAACCGTCAAAATGGACATTTAGAGGAAAATATCAAAATGGGAGTTATCAAAAAAAAATTAAAAAAATTAAAACATTCATTGGAATTTAAACCAAATGTGCCAAAATGTTTGTTTAGGAAATTTATTTCTTAGAAAAAGGTAATAATAAATGAAAATTTGGTCGAAAATCGGTTAGAAAATCAATTATCTTAGCAACTAACAAGTAAGTTAAATTTCAAATAATTATTGCCTGAAAATCATAAGTTAGGCAAAAATCTCAAAAATTACAAAAAATTAATGCGTATATAATAGTAAAATATGTACGACAAATGGATAAAATATTTTATGTTAGATATTTTAAATACATATTTCCTTTTTTGACTATATTTTACTGCTAAAGTTATTAATATTTCTTGATAAATAATTGTTTTATTATTTATTATGGCGGTTTGCGCCGAAACGACTCAGCATGGAAAAATCGAAAAATCTACCTAACAATATTACATTTGAAAAATTTATAAAATTATTTAAATTCATTTTTAGAATTTTTAAATTTTTGGTGTTTAAATTTTAAAAGATGTATCAAATATACAATATTACTAATTCGAAAAAACTTGGTTTTTTATATATATTTTAAAAAAACGGTTTAAAAATGAATAAAAAGTTTTTGACGAAATTTTTTTGGTTAAAATTTTTTATCTGAGCCGGTTTTTTGAGGATACGGGCTCATGCCCAGCCGTAGGATAAACTGGAAATGTACCGTACCTTTCTTTTTCTGTATTTGCATCTGCAGCGCTTTCACGGTATCATTCGTATCAACCTCCAAGTAGAAAGTTTTCCAGAAAATCGCTTTTTCAGATTTATTTGAATTTAAATCCGTTCAGAAAAGACACTATATACAAGGAAGCATAAAGCGAAGAATTGCATAAAGAACAATGTCAGTCTCATTTTTTATATAAAATAAAATGGTATCCGAAGGGAACTGTGAAACTATTGAAAAATCTCCAAAAAAATCGTCGGAGATTATAATTATATTTTTTTTGAGAAATACAAGGCCTGTGAAAATTTTAACGGTTCTTATATATTTTTGAATTTCAAAAAAGATCATTGTTCGGAAAATTGTATTTTATAAGGAATTTTGAACCAAATTAAAATGCAATTTTGCTCTCGAATTTTTCTCGCATTTTTTTGGTCAAGGTCTTGCTTCTCTGTCTATCATTATAGAAAAAGAAATTTTTTTGCATTGGATATTTTGGCGCTTTTATAAAAATTTAAAAATTTGTTTTAAAAAGTTCAATTATTTCAAAATATTAAGAAAATAGTAAAAATTGATTATCCAAAAAATATCTTAGTGAATAAGAAAATTACAATTCATATTCGCTTCATATGATAAAGATTGCACCGGATATATTTATCCAACATGTCCTATGACAAACATTTTTTCATATAATTTTGTTTTATTGGCCATTCACCGGATATGCTTATATTTTTCCTTGCGGAATTATTTAATAAGATTAGCATATAAAAATGATGAGTTGTAAACCAATAATCCATTCAATATATATTTTTGAAATTTCTTTATCAGCCGTATTAAATAATATTATGCCATCCATTCGTTATATCTCGGTTTTAAATGCAATCAGAGAACAAATAATTAACTACCTATACTTACAAGGGAACATATCGAGCTGTGAGTATTCAGATCTTAATTTAACCCATCCTATCTTGTAGAGCACCCTCATATTCCATCGTATATTTTTGGCTTTTTTGGCCCGCTAACATAATGAAGGGTAGAAAAATCGATTTTTAAAAATGATCGGTCGTTCATCCACGCGGATCATTCGCCCTTTGGTATGGCGTCGATCGTACCATGTATAAACACAATAACATAATGTGCCATAAAAAAGGTTGGGGATTAATTGATAAGCTAAAAAGATGAATACAAGCCAGAAAATAGTCATGATTAATCACTATTATATGCATAGTACGGTGGATTTCATCCAATGGGTGAATGATCCGCGTGGATAAACGACCGTTCGCTTAAACTTTAAACCAATTTTTCTACCCTTCACTACCTGAGCGGGGGAAAAAGCCAAAAATATACGATGCAATATGAGGATGCTCTACAAGATAGGATGGGTTAAAATTCCATCTGAATACTGGCACCTCGGGATGTTCCCTTTAGGGTGGAAACTAATTCTGTCGCACCTTCATTGACTACATAAAAATATTTAGTAAAAAACCAAATTGAAACCAATTAACAATATTCATATAATAATCGAAGATAAGTTGCAATTTTTTGGCAAAAAAAATCAATGCCCCTTTCTTAAAATTCAGCGGAGTCTGGAGGCAAACTTCTGCCTGAGTTCATTTTCGACATGGTCAAATTGGAACAACTTTTTCTCGACAAAGGAATGGGCTATGGGGCCAATTCTAATGGTTATATCTTGTTAAATAAAAAAGAGTTTTCTAACTTAACTACTGTATTCTCTCTGATATAAGACACCTCTCTATTATAAGACACCTCTCTAATATAAGACACCCCTTTGAGGTGGTTTGAAAAATATAAGACAGATGTCTCATATTAGAGAGAATACGGTATTCAGTTTTTTTTGCGGAGAGCCTGTCTGAAACATCGACTTTTGACCTACTGTCCAAAAAAAATAGACATTCAGGAAAGTGACCAAAAAAGATAGGAAAATTGAATTTTTTACGATAAATGATATAATAGAGCACCATACTAATGAATACTAATCGTTTACTTATTTGAATAAGTCTCACAGCTGAGATTCGGATTTTGACCCCCAAAAATGGTCTAAATTTAAGGGAATTTGGCACTTTGATTGAATTTTCAAAAAAATTATTTTTTTTCTACCCTAAAAGAGGGTTCTTTAGACTAGCTTTTCCCGCTGATTTGGATTTAAAATCATTGCAGAATAATTCAACTAAAGACCATAGAAAAAATATGGTAAAAAGTCAATTTTGGGTATATTTATTTAAAAAATCAAAACTATCTATTTTTAAAAAGTTGATTAAATGGATATTCTTTAAAAAATTGAAAGAGGAATATTTATTCTACAAAATAAAAAAAGATCACGGAAATTGAAGGTTTAATACCGAAGTTATGAATTTTTAAATGCGACAGAACTTCGTTTCCACCCTAAGTGAAATGGGCTTATGTCCATTTGAATTAGTCCGATGTAAAAATGTTATGGCCAGATTTTCCATATTTATTTATTTTATAACCGGTGCTAGGAAATTAAAAAACCCCGCCACATCTGTCAATCTGATCAAAAAACTTTTTCTAAAACTTATTAGGTCAAAAGTATTTAGATAATTACAACAAAAAATGGGAATGGCATTTTTTGTGCCGTTCTTCGCTTTATGTTTCCTTGTACAAAGTGTCTTCGCTGAGCCAATTCAAATTCAAATAAATTTGAAAAAGCGCCCTGGCCTTGGTATTGCTGGAAAAGTGTTCCCGCTGAATGTGGAAAAGGAGGCCACTGTGAAAAGTGTGAAGATGCAAATCCAGGAACAGGAAGGTAATACTATAGGGTGCTAGAAAAAAAAGTGCAAAATGCAAAATATTGGCCTAAAACTTTTTTGGTTGAAAAATATTGAAATCTTTGAAAACTCAATTTTTATTTTTTTTTCTGGTAAATTCAAAGATTTGACACTTTTTAACGCCCCATTTGGCATAGGAATCCCGACTGAGCAGCAACGGTTGGATTTGGAAGAGCACAAAAATGGGAAAATTGATTACACATCGCTTGAAGACGATGATGACACTTTGGACAAACACAACATCCAAAATGGGAACGTGATTGAGCTGTTTGTGAGGCGCCCTCGAAAGCGGAAGAATAAAAAATACCACGGATACAAATCAACTTTGAAGTGCAGAAAGATTTTCTGCCAAGCCGATTTGTCCTGAGTGCAAAACCGACTGAAACCATAAGGGAGTTGAAGGTATGTATATAAGGAAGGAATTTGGAATTGGACGGAACTTTTTAATTCGTTATATAAAATAAATGAAAAANCTCTCATTATTTGCCATTTTAGAAGTGATCCAAGGGTTTTCACCATGTGCTTGGCTCGAATCTGATGTCAGATTTATCATACGAGTTCGCCAAACCTATGTGTGTTTTTTTGGTTCTCTATGTTGATTTTGCATAAAGCACTTTTTGATCTCTTGTGATATTTATCCATTAGAAAATTATGATGATGCCAGCAGGTCAGCATCGATTATTACATATGCAAAATATGTCAATCTGATTATATATGACCATGAAAATATTTACCGCCCACTCCATCATTCAAAAATGGAATTCCCTCGCCCGTTGAAGTTGAATAACAAATCCCCCTCCATTATAGATTATTACTAGGGTCCGGATTTTTAGTTTTTAAACTATTTTTTGCTACATAGTTTATGGCCAAATATGCATAGAAAACATATTCCTAAAGTTGTTTGATGCATTTTCGAGTGACTTTTTGTCAAATATTTCCAACTATTTCGAGGTTTTAGCAACTATAGTTTTTTACCAACTATTTTGGGGTTTTAGCAACTATTTTGCAACTATTTTAGCATTTTTGGGCAAATTTCAAGAAAAAATGATAAAAATTGTGAAGATTTTTGAAAATTTTCAAGGAAAAAGAAAAATTATTCCAGAAATTTAAGTCAGAAAAATCTTAAAACGGGCACAATTGTTCAATTTTATTCGGCGGCCCTAAAAAATAATCCTTAATATCCACAGCAATTTTTTTAATAAAAATTTGGTACTTGTTATAATTTAATAGACTCAATTTTTAGTTTATAAAGGTTAACATTCTACATGCCAGATTCCGTGATTTTTTTTTTGAACTACCAAGTCAAAAATTTTTCATATGGTTATTTTCTTCATGCATAAAAGGCAAAAATTGGCCAATTCTTTTTAAAAAAGTTCAAAAAGTGGATTTTTCTCTCCTTAAAATTTTTTATGCTTGTCGGCCACTTCTGTCAGTTCCTAAAATTTTCCATAGCAAAGACCATGTCAAAATTTCGAAATGTATCCTGTTTGCATTTTTGAGAAGTCATTATTGCTATAGCATAAAAATTTTATGATTTTTGATGGAGAAATAAAAAAATTTATACTATAAATCGCTGATTTTTTAGCAACTATTTTGCCTTTTTTTAGCAACTATTTTGGACTTTTTTAGCACCTATTATAGTAACTATTTTGAGGGTTTTTAGCAACTAAAAATCCGGGCCCTAATTATTACATACCCTCCATTAGAGTCTCTCTCTGCTGCAGAGGGATTGAACAAACAAGAGGAGGGCATTAATGTAGTTTATACGGTATCTGTCTCCAAAAAAGGAAGGATGGACTTTAAGGGTGCTAGGGCTTTAAAAAAATAGTGCCAAATGCAAAATTTTAACAGAAACCGAAAACGAAAATTATTTTTGATATTTTCGAACTTTTATTCGAATTTCAAAAAATTAAAAATAACCAAAGATAAAGCATAAAATTCTGCACAATGGCTTTTTATACTTTCGGTCTAGCAACCCTTGTAACAGATTGAATTTTTGATAATTTTAAAATGAATTTTTGCAAAAACTTTAAAAATCTCGAGTCACAAATCTCGGGGTCAAGTGTTGGGATCGAGTCTAGGAAAAATTTGGGTCTCGAACAGTACATAATTGTAAAGAAAATATATTTCAATGATAATATTTTTTATTTTATGCCTTCCTTAATTTTTTCCCATTAAATTTTTGCATTTTTCTGCTTTAAAAAATATTTTTTATTAAAATATTTATTTGTGCCATCGAATTACAACATTATTGTTTTTAATGCTGCTTCTTTTAAAATATAAATTCATTCCATAAGGATAAATACAAAAAATTCTTCAAATAAATTCAAAATATATGTATTTATTCCAATCAGAATTAGCAAAAAAAATGAAAATTTTCAATAATTGAATCTACAATTGCCAAATGCTTGTCTCTTGAATCATCATCTCCACTCAAATTCTTTTCCGCTCATTGTAGCAAACTGTGAAAATTTATTTAGTTGAAGATCATCCTGAGAAAATTTGAAAAATAACCGTTCTACCCTAAATAAGTCACAGACCTCTGACTTTTTTTTCAAACCTCCTCAAAGGGGACGGGTCTTATTTTAGGAGGGGGTTCTATTTTTCAAAATGGTTTACTAGGGTAATTCTATTTTTCAAATATATTCTAGAAGAAACTACGGGCGGCTTATTTTTTTAAAGGTGGTTAACTAGGGTAGAATAGTTTAGATATTTTAGTGGCTGAATGTCCCCCTTGTATTAGAGGAGCCCCTTTGGTGAGGAGGGATAGAAAAATAAATCCCTGCAATAAACTCCCCTCTAAAGGGGGGTTGAAAAAATAAGACCCCTTCCGGGGGTCTTAATACAGGAAGTATGTCAAAAATGTCTAAATTTTCAGCTTTTTAAGGATAAGAGAGAGAGAAAAATCCGTTATTTCATCTTACACTCGACATAGAATTAATATGGTGGTTCCACTTCCACATAGTTTCGCGGCATGGTTGGCGGGGCCTTCGACTCGTCACGTACATGCACAGTTTCCTGGTCTTTGATCCCGTAATCGGCGAGCGTCTTTTTGGCGTCCGACAAAAATCCGACGACATCGTGTTGCAGTTCGCTGTGCACTTCGAATTCCAAATTTTCCATGCGACGCTTAAGTCGCATCACAATCTTTTTCTTAAAGGACATGAATAAAATTTTATTAATGCCAATTTCTTAATCTTTGAATTATTTATTAGTTTCTTCTTTAATTTTCAATTTAAATGTAGATTATTTAACTTCCGATTACATAGTACACCTTTTTGGCGCTCTCCCTATGAAATTCTCTATTGAAAACCCTTTTACTTACCCCCAAGAAACGGCATATTTTTAAGGTTTTTCATTTTGAAAATTTTTTTAAATACTCTTCATATATAAAATGGATTGAATACCAAGTGTTTACTGTTTTTTTATTTTTTTATTGTTTTTTAAATGCCATTTTTCGGGAGGGGGGAGGTTTGGTGAGTTTGGTACATGGTTTTCAAAGGGGGCTACTTGGGGTAGCACTATATTTTTTCTTTTCATTTATTATTAAAAACCATTTACCATATCCCCAAGAAAAAAAACTAGCACATAGTTTTCAAAGGGGGCTTCTAGGGGTAGCACTATTTTTTTTTTATTTTTAATATCATATTTTTCATTTTTTTTAATTATTTTATTATTTATTAATATGGGTTTATTTATTTAGGCTATTTATTCGTCATTTTAGTGAATTAAAAAGTTCGCTAAATGTGATTTTTTGCCTAACCGACTTTAGCAAATTCCTTCCTTATGTACCTTCAACTCCCCTATGGTGTCAGACGGTTTTGCAAACAGGGTAAATTGGTTTGGCAGAAAATCTTTCTGCAACTCAAAGTTGATTTCTATCCGAGGTATTTTTTTGTTCTTCGCTTTTCGGGGAGGAAAAACCAGCAGCTCAAGCGTGTCCCCATTTTGGATGTTGTGTTTGTCCAAAGTGTCAGGGTCCTCAAGCCATTTCAAAATTTGCCGTTTTCGTACTTTTCCAAATCCAAGTCTTGTTGTCCAACCGGGATTCCTGCATGCCAAATGGAGCATTAAAAAAGTGCCGAAATTGCAAGATTTATGGCACTAAGCTTTTTCGAAAAACTTGTCAAAACCAAAATATGAGTTTTCCCAAAAAATCTAAAAACCTGAACTTGAAAATTTCATTCTGCACATTTTTGCCTTTCAAATATTGGCACAACAAATTTCAAAAAAAGTTTGCATATGGCACATTTAAAAAAAAAATTTCAGCATCGGCGTATACCTTCCTGTTTCTGGATTTGCATTTTTACACTTTTCACAGTTGCATCCTTTTCCACATTCAAGGGGAATATTTTTTCAGCAACATCAATACTCTTTTTCTGATGAATTTGAACTTGGATTTGCTCGGAGAAGACACTTTGTGCAAGGAAATATAAAGCGAAGAATGGCACAAAAAATGCCATTCCCATTTTTTGTAGTTATCTAAAAATATATTAAAAAAACAGAAGGGTGTATATATCGATGCTGGAACGTTAAATAAGAACCGCCACGAATCTGGCCGAAAACTTTTTTGAAACTTTCTATATCAAAAATATAAAAAGCAAAATTATACAGAATCATATACTATATCCTCTGATATTTTTATTTTTTCGATATACCGCAAAAAAGCTCATAATACTCCCTAAAACCTCACCATTTTTCGGTATATTACGGATTTTTGTTTGAATTTAAAAAAATACCACAACACAGAGCATAAAATTCTGCACAATTTCTTGATCTTTTGCCTAGAGTTTCAAAAAAAAATCGGCCTGCTGATTGTACTAGAGTTCGTAGCGGTTTTTTGACGTCCCTCGTGGCAGTTTTTAGCGGAACCACCTAGCACCTGAAATACCATTCGATCACGGTTGAAAGTCCATTTTCGGCACTGGATCGTTATTTAAAAAAATGTTAAATGGGTTTTATTTGTAAAATGTCAAAAATCAAATACACCTTTACAACTTTTTTATTTAATTTTGAAATTTCAAAACTTTTAAAGGCAAAATTATGAAGGCTTTTCGGTATGTTTCTTTTATTTGAATATGCGCTAAAAAAATTCAAACATTGGAAGTTATCGAACAATCGGAGTTTTTTTCAAAGAAAAATCGAACTTTTCCTGGAAATTTGAACCAATCCAACAGTTCGAAAGAGAGAGAATAAATCATTTTATAATATTTAAAAGAAGTGTTTCAAAATATTTGTTTGATGGGATTATTGGTGGTGAAAAATTCAGCATTTTTATATGCCACTCTCTAGTAAACATTTCCGGAAGGAAAATATATCCGGTGAAATATCAAAAAAATGACATTTATTTTGAATAAATTATCCGGTGCAAATATTATCATGTGAAACGAAAATGAAGGCAACTGAGTACATTTCTTATAAACTATTTTCCTTCGATGCTGTGATATTTTTTAAATAACTATTTTTTATTTCTTCGATGCTGTGATATTTTTTAAATAACTTTTTTTATTAATATTTTGAATTTTGAAATGATTGACTTTTATGTGTTTATTACAAAGAAACCATGACTAGGGTTGGATATGTTAGAGTCTCGTCTCAATTCCTCAAGTTGTTTTCCACATTTTTTTGGTCTTGAATTCTGTCTATCAAGTCTAGAAAAAAGAATTTTTTGCATTGGATATTCGACGGTATTAAAAAATTTAAAATTTGGTCTAAAAGTCTATTATTTCATTTTTCTAAGAAAAAAAATCAATCAGCAAATCTTCAGCAAAGTAGGGAAGTTATTCTTATGAAATGAAAAAAGAATCTATAAAAAGTTGTTAAAAATCACGAGACAAATAAAAAATCTTAGGAAATTTACCACATTTCAAGCTTAGTTCTGAGTTATAGACTAGAAAAAAGAGGCTCAAAAATGTGAATGTGAAGAAAATATTTTTAAAACCTTCAGAAATATCTAACTTGCGAATTAAATTTTGGCATAAAATTCGAGGTTATAATAAATTTATTTTAAATATTTTTTTTCCAGTTTCTATTTAGTTTATTAAATTTATTTTATTTAATATTTTTATTTTGTTATGTTTAATTATTTTTATTATTTTATCTATTTATTTGGTATTTTAGTCATTATATAGTCGTTTGCCCTTTAGTCATTTCGTAGTATCTACTCATAGCCGCCCTTCTTCTTTTGGTTACTGTATTTGCACTTTTTTCTAACGACATAGCACCATTTGCTTAATTATCATTACCATTCATATTCGCTTCACATGGTAAAATTTATAATTGCACCGGATATATTTATCCAATAAATACAAATAATAAAATAACTATCAATTTAATATTATTTATCCAATAAATATATAATTTTTTATTTAAAATTATTAGTTATTCACCACCACCATGACCATCAACAATCCATATGTCTTATGACAAATTTATTTTTCTCGAAAATTCTGTTTATTTATTTATTTATTTATTTATTTATTTATTTATTTATTTATTTATTTATTTATTTATTTATTTATTTATTTATTTATTTATTTATTTATT
>LDKF01003301.1:7834-19386 GCA_001026735.1 Rotylenchulus reniformis | reverse complement strand
GAAAAATAAAAATTTTTCGGGGGGTCGGGGGAGGAAAGAGGGGGAAAAATTGAAAAAGAGGAAGAAAAATTGATCAATTTTTATTAAGAAAATGGTCTAAAACCTCAAAATTTTCTCCCGGCGGCCCCTATCGGGACCGCCGGACCCCTCAAAATTGCTAAAAGTGGAGAAAAATTGCAAATTTTTAGAGAAAAATGAAAAATACACCCCTAAAAAACCGATTTTTCACCCAAAAATACACCCCTAAAAATGAACATTTCAAAATTTCTGCCAGCATGCGTACCCCCTCCAAGCCTCTGGACATGGGTACCCCCTCCAAGCCAAAATCCTAGAACCGCGCCTGCAGCGGGATCCCGATTTCGGGATCACGATTTTTTCAGGTTGATTTTTATAACTCGGGTTGTAGTGGTCATATTCTTATGAAATTTAGCTTATAAAATTCCTCTCATTGAGATCTATCAGCCTGCCAATTTTCAGAATTTTTCGTTCGGCCAAAATTTTTTTATAAGAGAACAAGTTGGAATGGAAGCGGGTCGTGATTCACGGACTCAGGATTCCAACTTGTTCTCTTATAAAAAAAATTTTGGCCGAGCGAAAAATTCTGAAAATTGGCAGGCTGATAGATCTCAATGAGAGGAATTTTATAAGCTAAATTTCATAAGAATATGACCACTACAACCCGAGTTATAAAAATCAGCCTGAAAAAATCGTGATCCCGAAATCGGGATCCCGCTCTACCCTAGTTAAAAGATACTCCTATATCACCTCTATATTTTTGCTTTTTGGACCAATTATCATTGCTATTGAAAATCTCGAGAAAAAAATTCCCGAAGTGGCCCAGGTCAGAAATGGCCAAACCGGTTTTTCGGTTTAAGACCAATTTACTGACCGGAAATTGAGCTGTTTATAGACCCAAAATGTAGCCCATTAAATATCGCATCGAATACAAAAAACCGCATCTCGATTGGTCCACTCTTTGATTTTTTTATGAATTTTGCAATTTTGGCTTGAAATCGGCTTATTTCGGTTTGTCTTTTTCCCAGTGAAAATTTAACAAAATCTCAAGAAAAATGGCCATTTTTTGGTCGATTTTAAAGTTTGAAAAAATCATAAAAAATCAAAGAGTGGATGAATCGAGATGCGGTTTTTTGCATTCGATGTAGTATCCATTGGGCTACAAGCTGGGTCTATAAACAGCCCGATTTCCTGTCTAAAACCTGGTCTTAAACCCGAAAAACCGGTTTGGCCATTTCTGACCTGGGCCACTTCGGGAATTTTTTCTCGAGATTTTCAACAGCAATGATAATTGGTCCAAAAAGCAAAAATGTAGAAGAGATATAGGAGTATCATTTCTGAATTTTGTAGATTTTTTGGATCATTCTTTGACGAGTTATGCTCGCCTGTATACCAAAAGGTAACTTTTTTATGAAACGACCTGGTAATGAGTTGTTGTTGTCAGGAAGTTGTGGAGCTTATCGGGCAGATGAAGGAGAAGGGACACAAGGAAGATCATAAGGACATCTTGGGCAAGCTGCACGCGGCCATGGATCACATCAAGGTATTGTGCAAGGTTCGGGTCCCATCTTTACCACCACCCCGCAAAATGGCTCCAGGACAATTCGGCAACAAATATTTAGCGACAATAGGAAAAAATGACAATTCAGTATCAAAACAATTTTTAAGGAAGAAAAACAATAATTTTGTATTAAAAATCGATTTTTTGGCCGGAAATTGCCCCCAAACTTTTCGGTTATATTTTGAACAATGGAATGGTATCTAGTATGGGTTAGAAATTCTGTGACTAATAGCCTCAAAGAGGCAATGCCACTTTTTCCTGGCGATTGGCTCTTTCTCAATACATTTTCTGTCTGGTGACCTTTCCACTCATTGATATTTACGAAGGATGGAACGGTGCTAGGACGTTAAAAAAGTGCCAAATGCGAAATTTAGGCCGAAAACTTCTTGTAAGACTTGTTAGCCCAAAATATAAAAGACGAAATTGTTCAGAATTTTATGCTGATTCGAATGGTATTTTTATTTTTTCGAAATTCGGCCAAAAATTTCGAAATATCCCCTAAAAACCGTATTTTTCGGTATTTCGAGAAAATTTCGAACTTTTTGGCGGAATTTCGGAAAATTAAAAAAACCAAAAGATAAAGAATAAAATTCTGCATATTTTTGCTTTTTATAGTTTTGGTCTGACAGGTCTAACAAAAAAGTTTTAGGCCAAGCCTTTGCATTTGGCACTTTTTTTAACGCCCCATTTGGCACTTTTTTTATCCTAGCACCGGAAGGAACAATAGGAAGTTTTAATAATTTTAAATTTTTATTTATTTTAAATTAATTTGATGTCGAATTATCGTGACAAATTGGCCCCAAATTTTATGCCCAAAACAGGCTCTCGGGACAGTTTTTTATTTTGTATTCCAGAATTGATATCTGCTTTCATATATCTAAAGAAAATGAATTTGCTATCAAAAGAATACTAAATTAGCTTCAAAATGACACTAATCTCCTTCGGATTGGTCCATTTTAAATGGCAAAGTTAATTCGAATCCGCTTCAGCCAAATCCAGAAAACGGTAGTATTTTGTTCATAGCTTTTTTTCCCCAGCGGATCAATCCGAATGCGCTTAGGCTAATTTTATAGCATCATCTTGACATCAATTTTTTCGAGGTTGCGTTAGAGCCAAGTTGAAAGGACAACAATCATTGTACGAAATAATGATGAGATTTTCCGAATACTGCATCGGAGTGATTTTTTGAGGATTAAAATCCGACAGTTGAAGCCGAGATCCGAAACCAGCAATCGGTGACCAAACCCGCTATTTTCACAGGAAAATCCACCAAAAAAATTGTTATTACACGAAAAATCTGAGTGTTCGGATTTTGGTGCTCAAATGTCGGCTAATCTCCTCGGACCTCAGCCGTAGTCCGATTCCTGATCCCAGTGAAAACGGGCACTTAAACCGGACTACCTTCTTCAGATTGGTCTGCTGGACGCATACCTATGATGATTCCAAGCACAAGGCGTCGTTGTTGAAGGACGAAGAACTGCAGGAGAACATCGAGGACGCCTAATAATAAGGATGAAGGCAGCAGAAGGCAAGCCCGTAGGCAAAAAATTTCAGGGGCCTGCCCATGAAGGCCATGCTTAGGGGGGTGTATTTTTCGATTTTTCACGAAATTGCCGTTCTAGGTGTATTTTTTCATTTTTCGCTAAAATTCACATTAAATGTATATTTTATGGAATTTTGATATGTTGACTTTTTTAAGATATTCAATTACTGTCCAGGCACTATTTTTGAAGAAATTTTCACTATAAAGGGGGGTCGATGGTCCCAATAGGAGCCGCATGGAACAATTTTTTTGAAAATTTAGGCCTTTCTAAAGAAAAATTTCGGATTTTTTGGTCCGTTTCTATTTCTCTTCCTCTCCCATGACCCTCCGAAAAAATTCAACAGGAGCAACCCTCCCCCCTGGCTACGGGCCCGATAGAAGGTGCTGCATAGGAGGAATAAAACGGACATGTAGAAAAATTTTTCTTTGTTTTTTGGCGTAAAAATTTTCGAATTTTTCGGATTTCATTTAAAAAAATGACTGAAAGATTGCGAGAAAATAGAAAATTCGTAATTCGTACTTTTTCTAGATATTTCGAAAAAAAATTAATATAAAAAATAAAGAAACATTTTCTGTTTTTTTATGTTTTAGGCCCAATTTTTTTTTGATAAGTAGGCCCTTTTAATGCCATCTATTACTAATGCCATCTATATCCATTTCAGAACCGGAGCGGGAGGGCGGCGAAAGGCATCCGAGGGGAAGGCCATTTTTGTGATTAAACTCATAAAACGATGGGAATTATGATGATAATTTTATTATTTAATAATTTTTCTTACCTCTCCCTCCGGTGAAAAAAAATGCCCGGTGTCCCCTGAATAAAAATATTTGATGAATTGGTTGGAAAGGCACCCACCCATCCACCCTATCAGTTGGTCATCAAAAAATTAAAAATACAAAAAAAGAAACTAAAATTCTTTAATAATTTCATAGGCCGCCTTTTTGGAAAGTAAAAAAAAAAGATCACAAATTGTTTAACCTTGTTTTTAAAGATAAAGGCCCATCAAATTTTCAAAAAAGGCTTGTAAAAATTTTCATATACAATTTGCAAGCTACTCGAAAATTTTTAAAAGACAACCGAGGCCTGTGAAATTTTTGAAAATCCACTTTTTTGTGCCCGGGCAATGGCACAGTGCCGTGAGTTTGTTTGAGAAATATTTCAAATCATTTTTCTTTTTGGGAAATTGAATAGATATTTATATAGAAAAATTTTTAAAAAAATTACAATCTCCCATTTCCTCTCTAGTAATCTGATTGACTTTGACGACTGATGGAGAAGAGGAATGTAGGATTAACAAAGCTTTCATTGGGCGGCGATTTTTTTTATCATTATGATCTTATTTAAACATCTAGGCGCTACTTGAAAGAAGGCCTCCTTTGAAAACCCGCTAATTAACAGAGGGATCCTGTTCATTTGAAAACCAATTTTTTCCATTTTTGTTACTTTTTTGACTCCTTTTTGAGCAAAATAGTTGCAAAAAAAACAACAAAAAAATCTTTCATTTTTGCCTAAAAGGGGAGACCCTTTTAGTTGGTTTTCAAAACAGGCCGTCTTTCAAGTAGCGCCAACATTTGATTGATCATTTATGTAAAATTTTTAAAATTATTACCAAAACTTATAAAAATTTTCTTTGAATATGGCAAAATTAAAATGTATATGTTATAGCCGAAGTTGAATTTCTGCCGAAGTCAACTTCGGCTAGCCGATCTTGAATCGGAAAAATGGCCAAAACGAAAACTTTTTTTGAGGCTTCTTTGGCCAAAACTATAAAAAACTAATAGGTGCAGAATTTTATGCTCTATCTTTTGGCCTAATTAGTTTTTCAAGTTTTCCTTAAGATTTTTGAAATTTTTGAAAAATTCAATTTTTTTAATTTTTAAAAATTTTCAAATTTTTAAATAAAATTCATTAATCTAATTAGGCCAAAAGATAGAGCATAAAATTCTGTACATATTAGTTTTTTATAGTATTAATCTAACAACATTTTAAAAAAAAGTTTTCGTTTTGGCCATTTTTTCGATTCAAGATCGGCTAGCCGAAGTTGACTTCGGCTGAAATTCAACTTCGGCTACAACATATAAAAAAATGAATAAATTATGATAATTGATAGAATAAAAAATTATGCATAATACTGATAGAAGTCTGAATTCTGAAACCATGTGAAAAGATGACTTACATAATGCTTCATCGAAAGTCAATAAGATATCCGGATCCACCCGATAAATAACACTTCAAAATTTCGCGAAAAGTTTGATCGCAATCTCTGACAAGAATGGCTAATGGGCTGACAAGGGAAGGGTAAGACATGTTAATTTCGGATAAATTCGAGACAATATTGTAGAGAATCCACACGTTCCGTCGTAAATTTTAATATTAGGTGCCCTCGTTCACAGGAAAAAAAGTTATGAATATTTCTTGATCCGCGATCCGCGTGGGTCAAGGAAAATGATTAAAACTTTTTTGATAAAACCTAAAGAAGTGAGTTTGGTGTCAAAAGATAGCCCTAAATGTCTGCTATAAAATGCAAAAAGGATCTTATTGAATGGCTAACTAAGTGTAAAAAGTTATGGCCTGAACAAAAAAGTAAAAAGTTATGGCCTGCGTCGGCACGGATACGTAACCAAAGGGGGCGGAAGCATCCCCTCGAAATATCAAGACCAAAAAAATCAAAAAGGTCCTTGTTAATTTTTTGGGATTCTTTTTTTGAAAATTAAAAAAATGATCTATCTCCTTTAAAAATCGGCAAATTTTTCAAAATTTTCTCCGGCGGCCCCTATCGGGACCGCCGTTACCCTCACCTATATGTAAAGTTTCTTTATAAAAATCAGCTTCAAAAAAGACTAATTTCTTATGAAAGTGACCGAAAAATTCTAAAAATTTTCTTGCCACCCCGTACACCACCGCCATAGAGCTACTCTTACATGACCTCTTTATTTCCAACCAACAATTGCTTGACAAAATGAAAAGGTAATAAGACATATGTGGAATGAACGTTTTTGAATAATTTTGATTGGTATTTTTCCAACATATAAAAATGCCATATTTTTTACCAAAATTTTTACCACATTTTTGATAAAATGCCACATATTTGCCACATTTTTCTGGCCGAAAATGAGCAAATTCTACATTCTGGAATTTGAAATCGGCCACCCTGATAGATATTATAATAAATTTAATATACAATGTATTTGAATTAATATTAAAAATTTGCATTTTCAAACAAAGCAAATATTAGATAGAATTATTGGATTTCCATGTCACGATCTTATGTAACAAAAAATTATTTAAAATATCTCGTCTTTAGGGGTGCTTAAAATTATGGATTTATTACGGAATTTTCATAAAAATCCGTAACTCGTAAACCCTGTAATTTCCGTAATTCGTAATCAGTAAAGGCGCGCACCCCTGATATAAATCCACATTTATCATTTTTTATGTATCGATAGTGCTATCTATTCTAAAAATTATTGACATGTGAAAATATTTTTCGAACTTCGAACATTACTAATCCTCATCTGATCAGCAGGATTAGGATTTATTATACAAGAGATTCTTTTCATCTATCATCACACCTCATGTGAAATTCGTATGAAATCTCACATGAAACTCGTCTAAAATGTGAAAGATAAAATCTGACATCAGATTTGGATTCTACGCCCCGCAAAAACCCTATTAACAATAAATCGATGACTTTTTTTAAATATATATTTTTTTCAGTTACCTCGATAAGTTTTATTAAAATAAAAAAATGCAAACCCCAACAGTTTCCATTAATCATTTGGCCGATGAATCATTGGTAAGGAAATTCGAAGTTAATCGGTAAAAATCCTTAATTATAGGCCCAGATTTTCGCCTTTCTCCCGCCCGATGAGCGTGTTCGGCTGGAGAGAGTGTGCCGAAAATGGCGCCAAGTTGCCAAGAAATATGCCTGGACTGAACTCAGGGCACTGACATTGGATAGGTACGAGTTGGCACAGCAAGGCGACAAGGCGGTCAGTTGGTTTTTAAAAAAAAAAAATTAGAACTAATTTAGAAATTTTTCATAATATATTTCAGATTTAATGTATTTACAAAATTATCCATTTTTTAAATTAGAAGCAGTGGTGGGATACTTCGTACTTCGTATTCATACCACGTACTCGTGCTTTCCGAGGTCCTCGAAATACGAGGACCTCGAAAAGTGCGGTACGAGTACGAAGTACAACCCCATTTTTGGCCTTAAACTCGTACCTAACACATACCCCCTAAGAATGGCGTACACATTATTTCCCCGTCGTCGTTTCCCCGCCGCGCTAGAAAAATTATTATAACTTTTTTCTGGTAAAAGCTAGAGAAATGAATTTGGTGTCAAAAGATAACCCTAAATGTCTGCTGTGAATTTAGAAGACAACTATCCGATTTGTTCGAGTAGAAAAAAAGTTATGGCCAGATCTTTGACCAAACCCACGATTTTATGGGTTGACTTGGCCATAACTTTTTTTCCACTAGGCCAAATCGGGTAGTTGTTCTTGTAAATTTATAGCAGACATTTAGGGCTATCTTTTGACGACCAAATGCATTTCTATAGGTTATATCTGAAAAAAGTTATAATCATTTTCCACCAGCGGCGGGGAAACGAACGATTTCTTTTTACATTATTTCGTTTTACGAGTTATATGAATGGGAAGCAAATATCGGCATACCCATAAAATTCACTTTTTATATTGCTCTGATGAAAATCCATTTTTAAACTTCTTAATAATATATAAAAAATCCAGTTGGCTAAATATTGGGCGCTGATCGATCGAGTCGGTCCATATCTGCGCGAGTTGAGCATTGAAACACTCAAGGAATTCAACTTGGAGGTGGAACAATGGTCGAAGATGCGCAATTTGCTTCATTTGCGCTTCGACGCATGCGTGGGGTCCAGAACGTTGCGCGCGGTTGCGGACTTGCCGCGTCTGCAGAGCATCCGATTCACTGATATTGTGAGTTATGATGCACAAAACTAGGACTCATATGTAATAAGGTTAAAATTTGAAAAGCCCAAATGTTTTACATAGTTTTCAAACTGTTTTCTTCTCTTCAATTTTTTTATAATAATTTGAGAGCTAAAATGTTTTATAGTTTTTATCTAATAACCCTTTAAAAAACTTTAAGCTTGTTTAGGTTAATGGACGATTTTTTATAGCACTTTCAAACAATTTCTGGGCTTTGGCCATATTTTTTACTTTTTCAGTATTTACATAATAACTTGGATGGTTTTTGGCCATTCACAGAACTGGTACAATGCTGCGGGATTGGGCGATCTGTTGCGCGTCGACAACACGTCGCTGCAAGCGTTGCGCCTCCCGATCTGCGATTCATTCCGCCTTTCTGCATTGCCCTCATCCCTTCGCTCGCTGCACATCAGGCTAGTAACTAAGAAAAATTCGGACCAGCAGGACAACTCGTGGCAAGCCAATCATAGCGGGACGACTCTGGCGAAAGAAAAAATGATAAATACTACTAAAGTACTGCTCTGTACCGGTTCTTTAGGGTCCAAGGAATCTTGCCAATTACTTTATTCCGGGTTTTTCACAATTCTATGGGGAGGAATAGATGTTAGTTCTCTCTCATTCTGGGGCTTGGACTGACAAGACTGAACAACTGGGATCTTAGGAGCTCTTTTATTGAGCTCCTTTCGCCATCCTACGGGCCAGACCCATTAATCACATTCTCGATCATTTCCCGATCACACGTACCATGGGTATCAGTACCATAGAAGCCTAAAATGAAAAAGAAACGCTTAAAAATTCCCAGTGAACAGAAAAATTTCAGAACAAAATTTTCTAACTTGTAAATCTAATAATTCGAGAAAAATTTTATTTTATAATTATGTAATGAATTTATTCTTATTAAATAAATTTAATTTTATTTTTTAATGTTCTTCATTTTTATTTTAAATGTTTTTTTAAACGTTAGTCACCTTTAGGCTTGTTCATATTCGTTTTTTATTACCCACGAGTCCGCTACGATTGGTCCGCCATGAGTTGAGGTGTACATATAGGAAAAATTTTCAGGGAAAATTTTTTAGAGGAAAAGATGGGGAATTTTGATTTTTACATATACACAATTTAAAATACTTTTTTATATAAATTTGTTTGTATTGAGTTTTATAAGATTTTTTGCAGACCCTAAAGGGCTTCAGAGATTTTTACAAAAAATTATTTTAATTTTATTTATTTATTTATTTATTTTAGTCTATCCTTGCGGTTCAGTGAGCCTAAGCGTGACAACATCGCTGAATTGCTCGAACTAGCTGCCTCTTGTTGTCCTCAACTCAACATCTTAATTTTGCCAAGATACTATAACGTCAGCGAGCTATCAATTGGCAAGCTGGCCCAATTTAAAAAGTGGAGTTTTTTTTTGAAAATCCATCATGATCATTTGTTGATGATTTTCGGTAGCTTGATGGGGCAAATAGATATACATCCCCTGATTGGGATTGAACTTTTGGCAAGTAATTGATACTTACCATCGAATTTCACATTTGATTTCGTTATCAATCGACATTTCATTTATGATCAATGATTGATCTATCTACATTTCAGTTTTGGATATCATATAGCCACTTTTTGCCGTTATTTCGAAAGGAATGTAGAAATAGTTTAGGGACGAATCATCCAACTCGATGCCACTACCCGGTATTTGGTTTTGCCGTCACAATACCAACCAATCATACCATCTCGATACCGCCTATCCGCCGGTTTTGGGACCGGGGATCCCAAAACCGTACACATACATATATCCAAAACCATACACATACATATATCCAAACCGGTTTTGGATATATGTATGTGTACATGGTTAAGGTTGGGCCCACTCAATAAACCGAACCGAAACCGATCTTTTTGGCCCCAAAACCGAACCCAAAAACCGGGGTTCCCAAAATCGGTTTAACCGAAAACCGTTGGTACCGATTTAAAACCGGTCGTTGCCAACACTTACATGGTGACCGACAATCTATGGTAACCGGGGAACTTACAACTGCACGGTTCAATTTCAATAGGTGCGAGCTGAAGTCAAGGGCGGATCTAGGATTTCGGCTTGGGGTACTCATGTCCAGGGCTTAACTAAAAAATTTTTTAGAGGTCATCGGCGGGCCCGAAAGGGGATGCTGGAGAAAATTTAAGCCATATTTCTTTATAATTGGTCATTTTTAGCACATTATGGATAAATTCTATTGTATTTCGGGGTATCGGAGGTTCCGATAGAGGCCGCCGAAGCAATTTTTCCTCATCACTTTCGATTTTTTCTTCCCTTTTCCTCCCCGACACCTAACAAATTTTTTTTGGTTTGGAGGGGGAGGGAGTACGTACCCCTCGTACCCCCTTTGGCTGAAGGATCATTTTCATTACTTTATTGATGCTTAGTAAAACAGTAAAAATTAGCATCAAAAACCAATAACCCTTCAACACTCACCCATTGAACGGGCTTGACCCTTGTTTGAATTAAAAATATAATATGAGGAAGTAAGTGGTTTAGCCGTTTTTGACCACATCACTTCAGTTATTAAATTGTAAGAATTTAATTTATTAATTGAATCAAGATTGTGTGATTGGATCAAGATGGATACCCGCATATCGCTTAGCATCTCCATGCCGCATATCGAGATGCTAGGCAGTCAAGAATTATCTTTTTGGAACAGGCTCTTCTATCTGCGCATCTGTTTCCAACTGTCCCATGCCGCTTTATTTGGCAATGCATTGGCAAAAATTGGTGCACAACTGAGCGCACTTTTGTTGGAAAGGGTCAACGCAAAGGTTGGTTTCATTTCAAATAAACCTCGGCAGGGAAGAACCCAGCAGTGTTGCGCACATGGGGGAGAGATCCCTCCTCCGAGGAGTAGGAGGATCCTCGACATTTTTGGGTACGTCCCCGATCCCCGACCGGTGGCCCGTCCTCGATCCCCGACTGGGCCATCCCCGGAAATCCCCCTCCCTGATCAAATACCCGTGCACAATCCAAGAATAAACCTTATTTGAATTTAATTCTTAATTGACTACTTGATATTCTTCGAAACATCAACAAAAATCGGGTCTTTTCTGATCATTTACAAATATCTGGCAAACTTTATTATTAGGCCTAGGCCTAATATTTTTCAATTCAATCAGGATCGAAGAGGACTTTTTATTAGAGAGGGTCTTATATTTTCCAACCTCCGTCGAGTGGGTTTATACTAATAAGTATTAGAGGGAGGCCTTGTAACAGAGGGGGATTATACTAGAATTTACGGTTTATCTAATTGCTAACATCATTTTTTGAAGAAAATTTTCAAAATTCAAAAAATGATACTGGGTTATTATTGTTCTATTATTTAGCCTAGAAAGGCTTTTAAAATTCTGTTCTATTGTATTTAACTTCATTTCTTTAAAATCTGAAAATTTTTAAAAATCCTCATAGGTTCTCCAACA
>LDKF01003300.1:6963-17770 GCA_001026735.1 Rotylenchulus reniformis | reverse complement strand
CCGACCCCCCTGCGAAATGCGATATTGACCCCCCCTTGCACACCTATGGGTCATAAGGTCTCAACTCTCATTTATATTGATATTTAAAGATGGTCTATTTGCTTGGCCGAAGTGGAAATCGCTTTGAAGCATTGGATTTGATGATAAACAAACTGAGAAAGATCGAAATGGCCATAGATTTCTGTGCCGAGAATGATGACATTGAGCTGTGGCAGAGTATGATCGCCTCTGCTATCAACCATCCGGATCATATTGCGTGTTTGCTGAGCAGAACAGCAAGCGCTAACATCGATCCTTTGGAGATCGTCGAAAAAGTAACCAAAAACTGGCAAAGATGAAGTGCTTATTTTCTCTTCAGATTCCCTCAAATATGGAAATTCCTGGTCTACAAGGCTCCCTCTTGAAAGTGCTTCGAGATTATGAACTTCAAATTAAGCTGTTGGACTATTCAAACGCTGTAGCCTCGTCCGACACATTTGATACTTTGGCAGATCTATTGAAATCTCCGGGCACTGTCATTGATAACGCCGAAAGATGTGAAGTTTGCAGGTATTTTAGAATCTCAATGTCAACAATACCCTGAAGGATGGTTTAGTCTACCAATTCTTGGCGAAATATCCTCTTCTATTGGCGATGTTCGCCTATTTGCCAATGGTAAAGCTGTCCACGAGAAATGCGAGCATTTGACTGCAACGTCAAACGAAGAATTGTTCTAGCAAGCAAAGGAAATTTGCAATGATGATCTAGAAAGATGAGAAGACGGGTTTAAATGGATTTTTATATTCATACTATAATCATATCACAAAGATTTCATACATGGAAAATAATGTTTAATTTTTTAAAAAAAAAGATCTATTAACGTATAATAAGACGTAAATTCTTATTTCTTTGCCAGATATTCACCAAAACCCCATTTATTCAATTCACGGGGATTCGAACTCTAATAATCAATTTATTACGCTAACTAGATTGCTCCGCTATCTAATGAGATGTCACATTTTGATTTTTTAAAATTCTTTTTTTTTTAAAATTTGATGCTTAAAGGAGAAATTTTTCGTTTTTAAGCATTAAAGATTTTTGTTATTTTATCAAAGCGAAATAACTCAAAGATTATGTACAAATATGGTTGAATCAGAGAAAGAGAATAGCGTTTTTCACATTCTCTGCAGGAAATTCAAATGCTGGATTTACGCCATAATGATTTCTGTCTGTCTGTGCCATATGAGAACAGAGAAAGAGAATAAGGAAATACTACATTGATCATGGAAATTTTAAAACAATCGCTTCGATAAATTAAGGAAAAATTTCATGCTAAATACGAAAAACCGGCCCTTTATATAGGAGAGAAAGCGCGATTGCGCGAGGCGCTTGCTGTGGTTATACGACATTTGCGGCCTAGACATTTGCGACTATCACTATAACTTGGTTCAAATCAAACCTAGGAAAATTAGCATGATGTCAAAAAATAGAGCAAAAAATTAGCTACAAAATAAGCCTAAGCACACCCAAATTGGTCCACAGTGAAAAAGGTGGCAATCGTTACCAATTGGGGTCCCGAAAATTAAAATTATTTTTTTCTTTCAAAACCTATATTCTGGGGGTTTTCGAGGGTGCTGAACACTAATCTGAACTCCTTTTTGTCATATATTACAAATGTTAGGCATGTGTAAGACATCCCTTACCAAGATTGTCATAAAATGCTTTATTATAAAGCGTGTGACTAATACATATAGTAATAAATGAAAAATGTGACTGACTCGCGTCCAAAGCCTGGGTGGCTAGGGAAGTCAGGGTTCCGAGGGTGACCGGGATCGGGATCACCGTTTCCGGCGCCCAAGTCCCTTGGCCAGGCTTCGAGCAGGCGCTGGGCCCATTCTCCACCCGCTCTTGGCCGGCCACCGAATGTCCGCCATGCTCAGGGAGCTTNCGGGTCCATCTGAGATGGAGAGCGTATTTTGTTAAGGCTTTCGGCACTGAGTGCCCCTTGCAAACCGGGGTTCGATCTCCCATCTCTGGCTTCTCGCCAGGACCAGATCCGATCGGCTTCTCTCTGAAACCATCGGGCCTTCTCCTCCTTCGACCAAAAGGCGTCGAACTTGACGCGATCAGGGCTGAGCCCGATCGGCGATTCCCCGGGGTTTCCCCCGGGTCCCTTCCTTGCTGGACTGAGTCCAACTCGCGAATGTTCGGGTTTTAAGTTAAGGCTTTCGGCACTGAGTGCCCCTTGCAAGTCACTTTCACGTGTTCCTCCCGGGCACTTGGTCCCTCCTTTTATCCCAGACACGCCGAGTGCCGAAGCACCGCGGTCCTCATGGCACTTTCGGCCAAGTCCGCTGCTCTCCTCCCGTTCCGAAACACCCTTATGGCGTCCTACCCGGACGTCGGATACGGCGAGGGAGCCCCCACGGCTCAGCTTCTCAGCTCCACAGGTGCGGTCGATCGTCGCTGCAGGCATGATGAAATAATCGGTGAGCTTTGATGTCGCGTTGTAAAACAGAGCAGAAGTGACTCCTTGGAAAAGGATCCTTTCTCTTCTTTCTGGCTGCCTTTTATGCAGCCAGAGGCACCCCGCGGGCGGGTGAGCCCACTCCGCTGGTCAGAGAGCCGGCGGCTATTGGCTGCAGCCGTCTGTCTGGCTGTCTGCCCACTCTATTTTCTCTGTTCCCCTCTCTCACGCCTCCTCTCTTCTTTTTCCGGGTGTCGAGTGTTTGTTTGTTCACCCACGCCGTTCATGCAATGGCGTGGGGTCCACAGCAGTTTGAATTGCTGTCCAGCCGGGGAAAAGTGCGAGCGCGCGGAGATTAAGGAATTGTGGAGATTCGTGGTGAAAGACGTTTGTCTTTCACCACACTCTCTCTCCTCTAACTTCCTGCCCCATCACAATATTGTGAATGGTAAAAGCAACACGAAATTAATGGAAAAATATCAGGATCTGATAAAAGCGATCAACTGTTACGATAAAAATTGGGCGCCGATTGAATTGCTTCGAATCCTCGATTTTTCGAAGCGAATTTCTTATTATCATCTATTATGGGAAAAGTGAATGGACAGCAGGGGTGGACGCAATTGCGGATTGCGAGTTGCGGAAATTGCGGCCTTTTTTGGGTTGCGGTTTGCGAGTTGCGGATTTTTTCGAAAAATCCGCAAAAAATCCGCAATTTTAAGCACCCCTAAAGATGGCATTTTTGGAGAAATTTTTTTTAAAATTTCTTTGAAAAAGTTGAGAAAATTTTTATTTTTTGAACAAAAAATGAAAGAAAATTTTGAAAAGAATTGACATGTATTTTTCAAAATTTTCACCGGCGGCCCCTGTCGGGACTGCCGAATCTTTTATTTTTATTTTTTATTCATTCTGTTATTTCCAAATTTCTAAAGAAAATGGCTAAAATGTTTTTAAGAAACGGTTCCGTGAAGAAATGGAAAATCATTTAAGCTTAAGCATCCCCGACCTTCATCCCCGCGGGGATTCGAAAATGATAATGCACCCCTAAAGATGCCATTTTGATCCGACAGTTAAGTGAATTTGATGGATTCCTATCCAAGGGGACCTTGGCTCAGTGGTAACAGGACAGATTTATAAGCGGTGAGACCGCAGGTTCAATTCTCCACCACTTCATATGTTTTAAAAACCTTCGATTTTTTGGTTCATTTTTTAATTATTATAATTCTTTTGGAATAATAAATACATTAAAAAATCACCAATTTTCGCCAAAAAATTTTTTTGCGAAATTTCACCAAAAAATTAGTTTAAGGAAATTGGTCTAAAATATTAGAAATTCTCCGGCGGCCCCTATCGGCACCGCCGGAGAAAAAATTGAGGAAAAATTTCTGCTCCTGCCTTCCCCCATCCCAAAATCCTGGGTACATATACATACATCCTTAACCCCTGTTACNACATGTATTTTTCAAAATTTTCACCGGCGGCCCCTGTCGGGACTGCCGACACTTTTATTTTTATTTTTTATTCATTTGTTATTTCCAAATTTCTAAAGAAAATGGCTAAAATGTTTTTAAGAAACGGTTCCGTGAAGAAATGGAAAATCATTTAAGCTTAAGCATCCCCGACCTTCATCCCCGCGGGGATTCGAAAATGATAATGCACCCCTAAAGATGCCATTTTGATCCGACAGTTAAGTGAATTTGATGGATTCCTATCCAAGGGGACCTTGGCTCAGTGGTAACAGGACAGATTTATAAGCGGTGAGACCGCAGGTTCAATTCTCCACCACTTCATATGTTTTAAAAACCTTCGATTTTTTGGTTCATTTTTTAATTATTATAATTCTTTTGGAATAATAAATACATTAAAAAATCACCAATTTTCGCCAAAAAATTTTTTTGCGAAATTTCACCAAAAAATTAGTTTAAGGAAATTGGTCTAAAATATTAGAAATTCTCCGGCGGCCCCTATCGGCACCGCCGGAGAAAAAATTGAGGAAAAATTTCTGCTCCTGCCTTCCCCCATCCCAAAATCCTGGGTACATATACATACATCCTTAACCCCTGTTACTAGTTCTGAAAGTGAACGTTAACTTTCTTCAGTGGGTATCATAGTCAGTGATCTCATCAGGAAGTCTTTTACCCGAAAATTTAGAAATTTAGTTCTTCTTTCAAAATTTGAATTTGCTCATTATCAATCAATCTAAATCTCATTTATCACTAAAAAATATTTTCTTTTATCAATATACATTTATATTTTATAAATTGATTTTTTTGGAAATTTTTTGAAGTGTAATTATTTTTTAAAAAATTGCGGTTTGCGGATTGCGGAAATTGCGGCCTTTTTTGGGTTGCGGATTGCGGTTTGCGGATTGCGTATGAAAATTTTTTGTTGCGAATTGCGGATTGCGGATGAAAAAAATCCGATTGCGTCCAGCCCTGATGGACAGAGAAAAAGAAACCAAACTACAATATGTTTTAACACAGCATGCATCCGCAAAAATCGAGGAGCTACAAAAAAATTTGGAATTCAATGGCGTTTTTGCGCTTACCAAGATTATCGTCAGACATCTTACCAAGTCATTTCAGAAGAATTAAATTTATATTAACAAGGGAGGTTCCCGAGGTGCCGCACCCAGATTGTTTCGGGACCCATTCCAATATATCGAGAACCCTCACTAACCGCGGCATTATCATATTCATTTGTGCTACAAAGGGTCATGAATTTTTATATTAATTTTTCAAAATAATTCTTTCCGTGCTTTAAGCACGGGCTCAATGGCTGGATGGATGAATGGACGGGTGCATAAATGTATGATTGGTAGGATGCAGGGTTGTTTAATAGCCGCATTTATGCGGCATTTGCCGCATTTTTGCCTTCTCTGCCGCATTTTTTCCGCATTTTTGCCCATTGCCGCATTTTTGAAAATTTGGCATTTTGACAAAAAATGATCAATTTTCTTACGAAAGTGACCTAAATTCTCAAAAATTTTCTCCGGCTGCCCCTATCGAGGCCGCCGGCATCCATTATTACGTTGAATTTTACTCATAAAAAGTGTTTTAAGGAAAAAAAATTCTCAATTTTCTTAAGAAAAGGACCCCAAATCCCAAAATTTTTCTCCGGCGGTCCCTATCAGGACCGCCACCACCCTCACCCTATATAAAGTTTCTTTAACAAATTTGCCTTAAAAACGGTCATTTTTCTTATGAAAGTAGNAAGGTTTGAAAAAAGCCGCATTTTTTGCATCAGAATTTCCGCATTTTTGCCGCATTTTTTTGGTCAAAAAAAGGCAAATGCCGCATTTTAGTGGTTTGGAAAAGGCAATTTTTAATGTATTAATCTTTTCCATTTTTTCGACCAGTTTTCTACATGAAAAACCTTGTAATGTTCCTCATTTGCAATTTATGTTATAAAAGAGCAAGAATAATTTTTTGAATAGTTTTACATGGTTTCACATACCTGATTTGAAAATTTATGTGGATATTTTTACTAATTTATGAGGATATTTTGGGATTTTATACGGATATTTTGCGATTTTATATGGATATTTTTTCAAGCCCTATAAGCAGGGTTCGCAACACCCATAGCTCCCAAATAAGTACACCAGGCTTGAAATCTAAGATTTTGTGGTCAAAAATAAGTACACTTTAAAAACTTATATTTTTTTACCTATAACAAATTTGATTTTTATTCAAATCAATGGTATTTTTCAACAGAAAAAATTTTTCCAACAGTTTCGATCACCAAGAATTCAATTTCTTAGGAAAATTGGTCATTTTTTGGTGAAAATTCACTAAGAAGGGTGCCGTGTCGGCGGTCCCGATAGGGGCCGCCGGAGAAAATTTTGAAAAATTAGACCTTATTTTCTTAAGAAAATCGGTCATTTTTTGGGACTTTTTGAAGAAAAATCGTTTATCGAGGAGTGCCGGCGGTCCCGATAGGGGCCGCCGGAGAAAATTTTGGAAATTGAGCCTTATTTTCTTAAGAAAATCAGTCATTTTTCCTAGATTTTTTTGAAGGTGTTCATTATATTGAGGGGTGCCGGCGGACCCGATAGGGGCCGCCGGAGAAAATTTTGGAAATTGAGCCTTATTTCCTTAAGAAAATTGGTCATTTTTTGCATAAAATTTTCCAAAATCCCAAAAATAAGTACAAAATAAGTAATAAGTACGCCGAGTAAAAATAAGTACAAATCTTAGAAATAAGTACATTTGCGATCCCTGCCTATAAGTATTACGCTTGGGACTCAAACGGCCCGGATATCAAAACGTCCTGTTTCATAATGTTGGCAAAATTTGAAATGAATTAGCCCAATTCGCGTTTCTTGGTTTTGTTTATTAAAATCCTGATTAATAATCTCTTATTTAATAATCAGGATTCAGGAAATGCACATGTTCAATATTTCATTATCATTATTAGGGCTGGCAAATGAAGTCAAATAACTTTTTTTCTGCTGACCTGAAATGGCCTAAAAACCATGTAAAACACATTTTCAACTTGATCTGACGCCTCTGGCTTACATTTTTATTTGACTTTTTTGCCTATTTCGGGATTTTTATGACCTTTTCGCATTTTTTATGACTTTTTCATGACTTTTTTGATTTTTTTGGAGCAAATTTTAATTTTTTTGTCTTATTTTTTGAAATTTAGAGCTCAAAATCGAAATTTTTTTGGGAAAACTACAAAAATTTCAAAGAATTTTTGTGTCAAAATTAAAAAATCATCAATTTTAAAATGGAAGTCGCAAAATTTTTTTTTGCTAAATTTCTGATTTTTCTTAACTTTTATGTTTTGATTTTAATTTGTTTTATGGATTTAAGTTGCTTCTAAAAACAATAAAAAATACATTTGCAGAGAAAATTTTACTTTTTTGTTCACTTTTTTTGCAATTTTATTCATTTTTTCATTGACTTTTTGTGACTTTTTTGGCATTTTTGAGCAATTTTCGTGACTTTGAGGATTTTTTGGCAATTTTTTATAACTTTTTTTGCCAGCCCTAATCATAATCATTATTATCCACCTCCGTCCGTTCTCGATCACATTTTTTTGTTTGCTATCCCTCCAATTCCACCGATCTTTTGTCCTTTCCTCCGCTTCGCCCATTCATCGACGAACTTAAAAGTACTCCCTCTTTCCTCCCCCACTCCTCCAAATCATTGATTTCTCATTCTCATGCGCTCTTTTCCTCCCCAAAAATTCCCTCCTCCACCCAACCAACCAACCAACCAGTATTTATTTGGGGGAGGGGAGGGGAGGCTGTGTGCAGCCCCGGGCAACCATTCATCCCATTCGCTATTTCGCCAGCTGCTTATTGTGCTGTGCTGTGTTCTCCTCTTCTCACCTCTCTCCCCCCTTCAATATAAAAGATTCGCCATCCCCACACACTCGCCAGTTACTCCTCACTCTCTTTCCTCATTGATTTCTTCACCTCCCCTTCCCACCCCCTCCCCCTTCTTTCCACATCCCTCTTTATCTCACTCTTTCTTTCCCATCGAATCCGCATTCTTGCGCGACGGATTTATCGATTTTTCTAAATAATTACATTTTTTTGGAATGCCTAACAAAAATTTCAAAAGCCCGATTATTTCCATCTGTTTCAGATTTAAAAATGGTGTCCGCCAGTGAAGCAGCTGAAGAATACAGGTAATGCGATTTTGGAATTTTATTTTTGCTTTCCTAATTTATGTTTATTAAAATTCATTAAGGACGGTGTTGGCTGATCTTACACGAAATGACAAGACACAAATAAATCTGTTGACCATCTTGGCGGAAGACTACGCCTCATATTCAAGCGAGATCGTTGCGGTCATTGACGACACACTTCACAAGGTAGGATTTTGATGAAAATTTACATTTTTAAAAGGTTATCATGAAAGTAAACCAAATTAAATTTAAAAAAATTTAGTGTCCGGCGGCGCTAAAAATCGTCATACTCTATGTCGTCGATTCGATTCTCAAGAACATCAAGGCAGAGAATGGCGCCTACCGCGACTTATTTGCCAGGAAGATTGTTGACATGATTGTCCACGTGTTTAAGGAGGTGGTCCCGTCAATTCAATCAATCATTTCGTTTTAGTTTTTTTTCTTTTCAAAAATGATCTCATTCTGAAAAGTATTGTTCACACTCGTCACTTTTAATGTCTTTCCTTTGTTTTCTCAAACAAAAGTTAATCGTTTCGCAGAAAAAAATATTATCGAGCCAAATGAAGGAACTGGTCAGTTCAGGGTTCGAATTTGTTACAGAATTCGTGTGCTTTCTTTTTCTCTTCTTCCATGGCCATTCACAAGGTCAACAAAAGTTGTTCTACCAAAGATGCTAGAAAATCAGACAATCACGTCGTTCTCAATTTGGAACATGGATTCGAGGACGGGATTGGGAGGGGTTACCTTATTTGGTCGAGATGTCACTTCCTAATCTTTTGAAGCCCTTTAAATCGGTATTTAATGAACAATGCCCACCCTCCCCAAGATTTCCCTCTAAACTTCCCATTCCGGTCGATCTGAGACTTGAATAATTACTATAAAATGTATAATAATTATAATTAATATAAATATTAATGTAAAGAAAGTTCTTTTAAAATACTTTCTTTTCAAGACTCCTTGATTGGCGTCCATCCGTTCAAAAATTGGTGTTGACAAAGGATGGGGCTTGGGAAAACCTAATATTTTTGTTGGCGTGAAGAAATCCCCTCTTTATCCCTTTTAAAGAGGATTCCAGGTTTTTTCGCGTGACTGTTAAAAATGGCGCTTAATCCAATGCAAAACCTTCCATTTTAGAGCGATGAGCGGACCAGAGCATCGATCTACCGGTTGCGCTGCACCTGGGGCGATGTGTTCCCGAAATCCCGGCTGTACATGATGGACACGAAGATCAATGCCATCGACAAGGCATGGCCGATCATCCACCCGACTGCCACCGTGGTCCCGGTCCCGCCTGCGCAACCCGCACCGGGACCCCCGGGGAACAATGTGGTCCATGTGAACCCGAGGTTTCTGAACGGAAAACCGTCAACCCCGGTGATGACGGACCCAAGGGTGAAGACGACCGCAACATCGGCATTGAAAAGCGAATCGAAGAAGGAGCCGATGGTGGTGGCGCCACGGGAGGAGGTGGCCACTGTCAGCTCGACGACGCCGGAACCGTCGGGACTGACAGTGACGATCGAGAACAGCCAGGCGAAGGGAAAAGTGGTGAAGCAGGAACCGATGGAAACGAGTGAAGAGCCGAGGAAGGTGGGCGAGAAGACGAAGAGCAACGCGAGGGTGGAAAAGACAAGGGGCCGAGGGGAGGAGAAGGACAAGTGCGGCGGAAAAAGGACGGAGAAGCGGAAGGACAGCGGAGCCGGGAGGGCGGCGGCACCAAAGAAGACGGCACAGCCACGACAAGTTGCGGACAAGGAAGTTGCGCAGCAACAGAAGAGACCCGAGTCACTGTTGTCCCTGAAACTCATGCAACCGCCGCAGTTTTTGCCGCAACCCCAGAGCGCCGGATCGCAACCGCCGCCGATGAAACGACCCCGGAGGACGATGCCGCCACCGCCGCAAAGCCAAGCACCGCCGCAAGCACATCCTCCGCAACGCCCCCAACACCCTCCAAAGCCGCCACAATCACTCAGCAAAATGGTAATCGATATTTGGGGCCAAAATTATAAATTTAAATATAAACTTTTAAATTAAATGATTGATTTTATCGCTGTATCATTTTCAAACATTGTGACACATTTATGTGATCATCTTTTGACATTATTTCATCATTTATTATTGCCAAGCCTATCAGCGGCATTATTTTGCCCTTGGCCTGTGGATAAACATTACATTACAAATTAAAAAAATAAGGTTTTGATAAATAAAATTTAAATTTAATTGTAAGGATCACAATAAATTCCTTTACCATAGATGCATCATGTTCACGCCCCGTCGGAACCCACAACCGCGCTCGGAGCCCATGCCTTTGGGCTGAAAGCGTCCGCAGCTCCTGCTGTGCCCACCACCACCTCCTTGATCCCGCCCCTCCTCACAATCAGTTCCATTCCGCCAGTCATTCCACCGGTTTCGACGGCTGTTGCCCCGCCGCCATTTATTCCGCAGCAACAGAGCATACCTGGTACTGACTAAAATCGACCATTTTCAAACTTTAATCGTTGTTTTCAGTGATCCCTCCGCAACAACAACACCACATTCAGAATGTGACGCCCAGGTTACCCGGGGTGCCGGAGAACAACCGCATCTTTGTGGACGGCAAAGCTTACGAGGTAAAATTAAATTCAACAAAAAAAAAACTCAAATTAATGTTTTTTGCAGAATAGATTTAGATTTTTCTTCTTTTTAGGTCTTTTATTTGGACGAAGCTGCTGTGATTGAGCGCAA
>LDKF01003297.1:0-22464 GCA_001026735.1 Rotylenchulus reniformis | reverse complement strand
GGGTGCTTTCAGTAAAAAATTAATAAAATATTTTCTTGTGTGTCTAAAAATCTGAAAAAATTCATAGCAATGTAAAACTGCCATAGTCATTAGTGTAGAAAATTTGTTTAAGTTTGGTTGGCTAGTTTTCGAGTTATGAGGTTACCTTGAAAATGTTTAGGCCCTATTTTCGCCTTGAAAATTTTTGCCCAAAAATCAAGGGAATCTTCAAAGTTCAAAGTAACTTTTAAAAGTTGGAGCGATTCAAAGCTGGAATTGAAACACTTTTACCATTAACTTTGAAGATCTTGCTTTTAACTTTGAATTTTTAACTTTGAACTTTGAAAGTCGAATTGAAACACAATTTTTGAAGATTTTCAAGTTCAAAGTGAAAATCTTCAAAGTTCAAAGTTAAAAGTGACAATTGAAACTGGCCCCTGCCTTATATTAGAGAAAATACGATAAATTGGAAATTGGGCGCCGATGGAATTGCTTTGAACCTAGAATTTTTTGAAGCGAATCTTTTACTGAAGTAAAGCGGCAAAAGAGTACAATGAGAAAAGATAAAGAGAGAAAATTCATAAAGGAAAACTTCCTCTTCATAAAATCTTACAGCCGAAAATAAATTTCCAATTCAATGGGATTTTTACGCCGATTTTATTTCAGTTTGCAATTTCATCTCTGAGGCTGCCGCATCGCAGCGTAGTAATGGCGGAATGCAACTGTTGCTGAACAGTCTGGTGCGCAAACTGTATACCATGGTATCGGATTCGCAAAAATACGCGGACTGGACCGAGTTGCGCAAGATGCTGGTCGCAGGTTTGATATTTTATTTTTTAAACAGTATATGCGGTAAAGCTTTATGTTGTATTATTGTAACAGTTATTTTATTGTATTATAATTTTTATTTTTTAGAGAATGGTTTGGTTTCATTATCCTACCCATAGTGAGAAGTTCATCTTTTTAAATTAACTTAAAAATAGAATTACACCGATATCAAATGAGTTCAACGGCATAAAAACATTTTACTATAACTATAAAATGATAGGGAAATTTTGCTATTATAATGCCTCATTCATTCACATCAGCATAAATATGATGAATACATTGATCTTTAATATACCGGTACTAAATAATTGGTTCGATATATGCCATAGCAAATCATAGAATACTAAATTGATCTACTACTTATTCTCTTCAATAGAAACCTTCTCCAATAGAAGCTCCCATTGGAGGTGAGTTTGATAAATTGAAAGCCCACTCTCCAATGGAAGTCCTGCTTCAGAGTGGGGTTGAACAATAAAAGCCCAGGGGTTTATATAGGAGAGTACGATATATTATAGTGTTCTAGTGTCATAATTCCTAATATTTTCATAATATAGTTTGTCATATACAACATGGCACATTGTAAAATTAATAGGTTTATTGCCAAAATGATAATTTCTGTGTTATATACAGATCGAAAAGAGCGCATCTTCACGGACTGGGAAAACCATCCTGAATACGAGCTGCCTGCCGATACCAAGGACGTCAAAACGCTAGTCAGGGTTATTGCACGGATGTCCGACTATTACGTAGTTATTATATTACAATAATAAAGTATACTATTATATTCGACAATTAAAGCTAAAAAAGATTTATAATTTAATGCAAAATAAATTTTAAAAACCGAAGAATAGAATATTTATTCCATAATATTAGGAATTAAATAACGAAATAATACTAAAAACTATAAATATAATATATTTACTTTTTTCTTCAATCAAAAAAAACTATTTTGACGGGGATACCAAAGAAAATTTGGAGCTTATGGGTTCTTTTCTTTTAAACGTTCATCAATATGATCAGGAATTTTATAAAAAATAAATATATTTTTTTTAAGGTTCCAAAACATACACTCCCCGAGGCCCAACAAAAAGAAGAGATTGAACGGCACATGAAGGACAACCAAGAGACCATTTGGGTTCTTTGCTGGAATCTTTTTGTTATTGCAGCCCATGAGACCAAAATCAACCAGCGAGCTGTCCGGGTATGATGGTTATTATGTGTAATATATAATATTTATTTTAAAAATATTAAAATTTGGCCTATTTTATAAGTCTTTTTTTTATTAACAATTTCAAAACATATGACGCATGTTTCAACTAATATTATGGTACAAAAAACGTGAATTTCGATCTGTACCATATTCTCTCCAATATAAGCACCGGTATTTTTATTTTGGAGAGGGCTTCTAATGGAGAGGGGCCCTCTATTAGAGAACAAAGGAACCTTTTGGGAAAAATTAGAAGAATGCATATCAATGTCACTTTTAGATCATTTTATTTAGACTACTACATATGTTTGCAAGGTTGAATTCTAAAAAATTATTTTATTATATTTTTATGCTATATCCAATAATTATAATTTTACAGCATTATCGTGAACTGGTTCATATGTTGGACCAAATTGCCAAGAAGTTAAAGGACCATTTCGCCCATGTGGACACGGTGCTTGGCAAGCAGGTGCATCTCAAGGGCAAGGACCCGTGGACTGCTCAAGGTATAAATTTTGCACACATGATACAATTCAATTCATACCTATAATGCATACCAAATTCCATGGCAAATTTGCTTATGTATAAATGAAAACTAAAAAACTCTTTAAAAATAATTATTCCATCCTAGCAAATTTTAAAGAATTTTAAACCAAAATTTAAGTAACTGCTTGGTTTAAAATTTTTCAAATTTGCCAATATCATTTTATTAAAAAATTCAGTCATAGAAGGAGCATGATGCGTTGAAATGATGATTAGTATTTTGTCAAAGCCATTTTTTTATTCATTTCCTATATTTGAATAAATCCTTTTAATTATAAATTATATCAAATAGTATCCCTTTATTAAAATGGCGATTAACCTGTATTTAAAAAAATTATAATATATATTTTAAAGGCGCTAAATGGTCCACCAGCTTCTGGGGTCCGCTGGTCCACTACAAGGATGAAATCAAACAGCTGGCCAAGACCGAGATGAAGAATGAGCTGAGCCAGGATGAGTTGATCGAAATTGGCGAAATATTCGCTTACGATCCGGACACCGCAAATAACAACTATCACCAAATAATGGAGTTGCTTCTGCAACTGGACCACCGAATTAAAGGCATCGAAGGTACATCGTATAAAAGATACGTTATATAAATATTATTGTTTTTCTTTAATTTCCCCCCGGGGCATTAGTTTGTCGACTCTCTCTAAAAGAGCTTATATAGAAGAGGAATTATTGGAGAGATCGGACTTTATTTTCTCTAATAAATCCTTGGTGGACTTATTTTTCAACCCATTTAAAGGGGGATTAATCGAGAAAATACGACATAGAGGATATATTATTGAAATCTTAGATATTAAAACGCTGAAAAATGTTAAAAACAGTACAAACTTGAGAATTCGCATATAAACGAGATACCTTTGAAAATTTAACAAAAAATAAAAATAGATATTTTTAATAAATCTGTAACCTGACATTTTCCAGATAAGTTCCATTTCTCTCCTAATGCAAGTGTTGAACAGCAAGAAACTGATCAGAATGATAATGATCGCATTGTGCATATGTTGCGGGACTTTGTTGGCCGAGTTGGACGCATAGAAGGTATAATATAATTATAATAAAAAAGTTGTACACTACAAAATATAATTTTTTTGCAATTTTCAAAAAACATTTTTTGAAGTGTTTAAATTTAAAAAATTTTAAATTTGCTAGTACTACAACTTAATTCGATGATAGCTGAGCTAAAAAATTCCAACAGATTTGTTGTTAAAGAACTCCATTAATTCAGTAATAAGTAGAATATACCGTATTACCTCTATTATAATGGTATACCATTATATTTTTCAACCTCGTCCAAAAGTTACCATTATAATAGAGGTTACCATTCTATTAGAGGTTACCACTATATTTTTCATCTTCTTCTAAAAATGAAAATTGGCCATCAATTGCACATTTAACCAATAATTTTATAAAACAATCTTTCACTGCCCTGACAGAGAAATAAAAAGCGAAAGAATACAGAGAAAAAGGATAAAAGAAAAAGAGGAAAACTACCTTTCTCGCCATAAAATCATAGATCAAAAAATAAATTTCCAAGTCAAAACGTTTTTTTGCGGTGATTTTATTTAGTATTAATACTGGCTGAATCCAGTAATCTAGTAAGTACAGTGTGCGGATAGTTTTTGAACTTTTTTGAAAAAAATAATTTTTTTTAGTGGATCCGACCCGATTGTATTCGGTCGATTAGTAGTATTTTGAAAATGGAATTGAATCGGATCTTTGTGATTTTCAGTTATATTACTTTCTATATTGTTGAAATTAATTTGTTTATATATTTTTTCCAAAAAGTTCAAGAACTTTATCAGCACTTTGTATGACTACTAGATATTTTTTGGCGGTCTTCAAGTGAAATTCCCTTCGCTTATAAATTTAAATCGATTAAAATAAATATTTAAAAACAAAATATTATTTAAAAAAGACGTTTTAAAGTCTTTGCAAAAAATTTTTATAAAAGTCTTTGCAAAAAAATTTTATAGGCACTTTTCTCCGGATTCAAATGTTACCATTATATTAGAGGTTACCATTATATTTTTCAAACTCCATCAACTATTACCATTATATTAGAGGTTACCATTCTATTAGAGGTTACCATAATAATAGAGGTAATACGGTAAATTGTAAATTTTGGTGAAAAAGTTAAAAAAAAAGAAACAACTTTTTTATTATGCTATAAGTAGAATGGAACCGAAATTAGTCCTATTTATAAATTTTTAAATTAATTAAGTATTTTCCCAATGTATTATAATAATATTATAAGATAAAATAATAAAAAATTTTTTTAGCGAATTTGGAGAAAATTCCGCGATCGCCGCGATCCGTAAGAACTTCCAACTAACAATCCGACCTGGAATACCTGAAGCAAAACCGGCGATTCGGAATGATTTGAAATTTTGCATTCTTTTGGGCGCTAGAAAATTTCTTCATTTTTGATTATATCCATCTATTATCATAAGGAAAGATTTTGTTATATTTTTTGAACCAAATACTATTTAATTTTCATTTTATTGTAAAGAAGCTAAATTTTCGCTTTTTGACGATGGCATATAAGTAATGAGCAAAATCCATTATGATTTTTTGAGCTTAAAATATTCTCAAAATTTTTGAACAAGAGTCTACAAAAAAATTTCATCATTTTTCCCTACTTGTACTTTTCTCTTATATTTTTGTATTATTCAATTCACCATTATTATTTTATAGTTTTTAGAAACTTTTTTTTGCATAAAGAATGTATTATTCATTTATTTACAAAAATATTATTTATACATAAGGGCTCACCGGATAAGTTCCGAAAGAAATCTTTATCACTCAGATTTTTGGAATAAGTGAAAAATTAAAAAAGAAAAACAATCTTCATGGGGAAAGGGAATTTTTTTTAAAAAAACTTTTACTTGGGCTCTCTTATAATTGTATATTTAGATGATCTAAACCTTAATGAATCAAAGTACTGTGAAATTCTGATGGCTTCTTAAATTAATTCAACAATATATATATAGCTATGAAAATAAGATTAAAAATAATAAGATTAAATAATTTAAAAAAAATAATTATATATATCTGTCGGCTACCCGACATTTAGGGACCCGACATTTGGGGATTTTGTTATATCTTGGCTGAAACGCAACCTAGAAATTCAATTTTATTATCAAAAAATAGAGTAAAAAATTAGCTACAAAATAAGCCTAATTTCATTCGAATTGGCCCACTGCAAAAAAAGTTATGGCCAAAATATTATTGTCGGCCAAATTCTGAGTATTTTGGCCATAACTTTTTTTGGAATAGGCCAAATCGGATGAGATTAGGCTTGTTTTATAGCTAATTTTTTGCTCTATTTTTTTGATAACAAAATTATTTTTCTAAATTAGGTTTGAGCCGAGTTACAACGGATGGTCCCCAAATGTCGGGATCCCCAAAAGTCGCGCCACGTATCTGTCAGGTAAAAGCAGCTCTATCGGTAGCAAATCCATATAATAAATCGTAATCGTAGCTTTGGGTAGCGCATGCAAAAATATATTTTTTGTTTTTTAATTTTTACATTAAAATATTAAAATTCAGAAAACCAGAAATATGATATTATTCTTCCTCCAAACAAAAATTAGTTGCTAAGAAAAGTGATTTTTCGTCCTAATTATGCAAATTCCAAGTATATTTTTCCGAAATTTTACAATTTTTTAAAAAGCTGGAATTGTGCGTTAGAATAGTGCCTAAAATTGGATTATAATTTAGTATAATATGAGGTTAATGAAATGAAATGTGCTTTTTTTAATTCATTTTGGCCGGAAACATTCTGAAGGAGTTGCATTAAAATTTAAAAAATGAGAATGTAAAGCTTCCGAGTTTCATACTTCATAAATAAATAAATAAATAAATAAATAAATAAATAAATAAATAAATAATTTTTTTTATTTATTATCGACATTATTACTATTCTGAAATTATCCTTTAATGGTCTATGAAAAATAATAATCATTTATTTAATACCCACAATTTTTCAAAATGAAATTTTCGTTAATCTAACCAGCATCATCAAATCCCAATAGTTCACTACAAAGCAAATAAATTTGTAAATTACTATACATGAATAGAAGTTATGAAAATATTGTGTATCTACTAGTATATGCATCTAAATTCCAATCAATTCTTCAAACGTGGAATTTATTGCATTTGGAAAAAAATTATCCAATCCAATATTGCATATATGAAAGAAGTGAGTAAAATCACTATCGAAATAGAAGCCATGAGGATATGTATGCCAAATATAATGGATTCCCACCAGTTTTATCGATTTTGGGCCATATTTAGGCTTGCAAAAATCTTTTAATCGATTAATTTGGCATGATTATTATATTTAGATATAATTTTATGTATTTTCATTGTATAAAAGAGTAGATAAAGATCATTATTCGTTAATAATTTAAGCTGTCAGCACAAAATATATTAAACAATATGTCATAACCGACTTGAGGTCGAATTACTTCATCTAAAACCATAATAAATAATTAAAATTTAAAAAATAATAACGTTTCAATATGAGACGACACAAATGCCACCTTCAATTGAATTAAATCAATGATTAAAAATAGATTTTTCATTTCACTTCACATTTAAATGTCTAAAAGTTAAAATATTGTTCATGATTATTTCGTTAAAATTAGATTAATTTTTAGGCACAAATTTATTGGATATACAATACCTTATATTTATTATTTTCTAAACTTTTATGAATTAACAAATAAATATTTATTGTTATTAAAGAAGTAAAAATTTTGACAATTAAACATATTTCATCTTTATACGATTAAGATTTCAATCAAAAAATAAATTTTTTTTAAATAAATACTATAAACAAATAAATTAGTCTGTAAATTGATTTACCAATTAAATATGTCACCGGATCTACGCAATAAAATTCATGTGGCTAAAAGTCATACAAATTATGCATGTGTATTAAAATTTATTTTATTATTTTTTTACCATACTTAATTAACATATCTATTTTTCGTAAATTTTAGATCAATTAAATAAACAAATTTCACGATGAAACACTTGAAAGAACTCTCACTTGCTTTATTATGTAAGTTAATTTTACAGAAATTATAAAGCTTCTAAAATAGAATAAAATATTTAGTTTACTTTTCCAGCTATTTTATATTCTTTATTATTTTTTTGGCCTGTCATTATTTATTATAAAAATTAAAAATAAAATGAAATTAATTTAAAGAAATGATATTATATGATAGAGAACTATGCCAGATATCGATTTCTCGTGAGTCATTATAGTGGAATTTAAAAAAAAATTTTTACAACTTTAGTATTCATAAAAGAATTTTATTATTCATAGTTTCTTGTGAAATTGAAATGGAAAATCACAAAAAAAAATTAATTATTTTTGCTAACTTTTGAAAATGCTCATTTGAATTGTTGGTTCGAAAATTTAGAACTACACGATAAATTTATTGTCAAACGATTATTTAATGGCAATAAATTTCAGTTTGCTGTTGCTTTTGTGAGGTTGCCGCAATGCAACGCAGTAATGGCGGAATGCAACTGTTGCTGAACAGTCTGGTGCGAAAGCTGTACACCATGGTGTCGGACCCGCAAAAATACGCGGACTGGACCGAGTTGCGCAAGATGCTGGTCGCAGGTTCAGAATATTTTTCCCAAATTAATTTTTTTTATAGATAATTTTATATCATTATTTGGTTACCTATAATCTTATTGGATTTCTACCAATATAATTATGGGGAAAAATTTTTTTGGACTAAATATGACTTAAAAATGAAATCTTTTGCTCAAGGTTCAGAATATTTTTTTATAATTTTGTATGTCTAGCCATTATATGTAATATCAATGCAGTAAGTAAAATACATTTTATTATACCATCATAATAAAAAAATGAATTCATATACTCATGTGGAGGTCAGTTACAGTCCGTCAAGATAAAGAATAAAAAATTAATTCAGTTATGATTATATAAAATTCACTGGTATTTTATGCAAAATTTCTACTAACAAATAAGTGGAATGTTAAGAAAACATAATTACATGCTAATAAAAACTGGTATAGTATTATACTACATACATACTAATTATTACATTATATTCTGCTACTTGGTAAAGCTTAAACTATTTACATACCATAATAAAGAATTGGTTGCTATATGATATCTTTATATGTGGTGAAATTTATACAGATCGAAGACAGACAATCTTCAATGACTGGGATAATAATCCTGATTACAAACTACCTGCCGACACCAAGGACGTCAAAACGCTGGTCAGGGTCATTGCACGGATGTCCGATTATTATGTAAATATTATGAAATTATTAAAATCAATAATAAAAATTGAAAAAAAAATTATTAAATTATTCAAAATGACAATTTTCGAAAATGACCTTAATTTTAGTTTAAAGTTAATTATGAAAATTCAAACATTGCTCATCATGACCATTATATGGTCAACGGTTCACAAAATTACTGACTATCACTACATATATTATGTATTGTTATTCATTTAAATTAAAAATTGTTGGGACTGATGAGCATATTTCAGATAGAATACAGTATTTATTTTTCTTTTGTTCATAATTAAGAATTATTTCTTGAATTTTAATAATAAATTTCCTCTCTTAAAACAATTTTTTGCATTTTTTTCTTTTTTTTTGGGTCCCAAAGCAAGCGCTCTCTGAGGCCCAACAAAAAGAAGAGATTGAACGGCACATGAAGGAGAACCAGGAGACCATTTGGGTTCTTTGTTGGAATCTATTCGTTATTGCAGCCCATGAGACCAAAATCAACCAGCGAGCTGTTCGGGTACGGCATCGTATCACAAATTGTACAATAAATACATTATTAAACTCAATGTTTTATCCGTTTGTAATTTTTTTTTAATTAAAAGTACTAAATGCAATAATCAAATCAGAATTTTTAAAGTCTCTTGCCTTAAATTATAAAATGCAATTTTCAAATGATATTTTTTCGAATTATCATGAAATTGTTGAAATTTTTAAATTTCACCCAACAATTTCCTTCTCTAAAAATTTCAAAATTTTATAGAATATTTCAACAAGGGTGTTAGTTTTGGCCTAGCATATTTTAATTAAATTTTCTGGTTTGACTCTTGTATTTAAGCACCCATTTATCCTTCATACAAAAGATTAATTAGGTATGTCTTTCAGCATTATCGTGAACTGGTTCATATGTTGGACCAAATTGCCAAGAAGTTAAAGGACCATTTCGCCCATGTGGAAACTGTGCTTGGTAAGGAGGTACACTTCAAGGGCAAAGACCCGTGGACTGCCCAAGGTATAAATTTGAATATGTAATATAATATAAATTAAATATATGAATAATCCTAAAATTTTATTTCTAGTTCTAGTATTTCTAAACTGTTGTTTATTTAAGCATGATATTATTATTATTTATTTTATAATTCTTTTTCTAACTCTAGTCTGGCAAAATTTTTAGAATATCGCATCTACGTAAAGAATCTTTTTAAAAAGTTTACGGATTGATGGGTTGTTATGATGATTAATAAAATTTATTTCATTACATTAACTAAGAGATCAAGCCAAATCTCATAAAAAAAACTCTAACTCAAGATTATAAAAGATTTTCATAAATATAAAAGATTTTCATAATCATAAATACGATTTTATAGGCGCAAAATGGACATCGAGCTTCTGGGGACCCCTGGTCCACTACAAGGACGAAATTAAACGACCAGCAATGACCGATTTGAAGAATGAACTGTCCCAGGACGAATTGGTCGAGATTGGCAAAATTCTCGAATACGATCCGGACACCGCCAACAACAATTATCACCAGATCATGGAGTTGCTTCTGCAGCTGGGCCACCGAATTAAAGGCATCGAAGGTATTAAATAATTTCCGAAAATACAGGACACTGGATTTTGAAATCACAGGACAGGATCCTGTTACAGGATTTATAGGATTTATCCTGCACAAGATTTATTTATCCTGCTTCAAAATCCTGTAAATCCTGTACAGGATCTTGTCCTATCTGGTCTCTATGTAAGTATATTCATAATAGACCCTCTATAACACACTAAAGTTCCAATTAGAATAATTTACCATGAAATAATCTAGGAAAATGAGTAAGATGATCATGGAATGAGCATAAACTATTCTCTGATTATACCTAAAAATATATGGCCCGAAAAAAAATATTCTTTATTATTTAATAATATTTTTCTTTGTAAATAGATTGGCTTAAGCTCATATTATTTTTTGACACCATTTTTTCTAGACTGCATAGAATATAGAAATTACACCTTAATATCTTCATATGTCATGATGATTGATATATTGGGGAAAATTAAACGTAAAGAATATGTAATATTCGAGTTATAATTTAAAAATAAAGATTAATGGGGAAATAGATGTTCAATGAATATATATACATATAAACAAATATATTATCTATTGGACATATAATATATAATCAACAATGAATTATTTTAATTATAATTAGCAAAAATATAGTCAAGTAAAAATATAAATAAGATAACTTTATAATGGCATAAATATTTTTCATTATACATGTGATCTAAATTATTTTATAATCTAGATAAGTTGAACTTTCCACCTTATGAAAGTTCTGACCAGCAGAATAATGAAGATCGCATTGTGCATATATTGCAGGAATATGTGGGCCGAGTTGGACGTCTAGAAGGTTGTAAAAATATTCATATTGCCTATAATTATTACTGCATAACATATATTCAATATCACGGATAAAGGCTTTATAATTTTCAGGATTAGTATTCTATCAGGCTAATAAAATATCATTAAAAAATAAAATCAGGGTATCTATCTATACTAGACATTTAGTTTTATCATGATCTACTAACTAAATTAGTGGGAATAATGACGTAGGCTCTAACAGCAGAGCTTTCCGGTATCAGGGACAGGTTCTAGTTCCATATAGCCTTGGTTTGATATATTTTTTAGTTCTTGTTTATATCCTGCCACCCCATATTAGGAAATGCAGATATTATAAAAAATATACATAATATAATAATAATATATTTTAATAATGATAATATATTTAATAGTAACAATATTTTTTAGATGATTTGTACCAGACGTTGGGTGGGCTATCGCCTCGCTCTGGGAGAACCTCCAGCTACTCAAGCGATGGCGCACACAACAATTTCCAGCAGGAGGACATTGAAGAGGGACAGTTTAATGACGCACTATGGGAACAACACGCGGACGCAGAGGCGTCAGAAACGCAAGTCGACGCAGAAACATTTGAACATTACTTGAAGCGATTTGAGCAGTTGAAAGCCTCAGAGGCCAATGCGAACATGTTGTATTCGTTACATCCAGAAGCGTCTGTGACGCAGTTGGAACATCCGGAAATATCTGTGACGCGTCTTGCTGAACAAAAACGTTACGAGAACGAGTATCCACCGTTGCAACAGTCCTTATCGTCTTCTAAACTTCGCGCAGAAGCGCCTGCCTTTAAACCCACCTGGGTTACCGGAAGCAATAGCGATGCTCCGGCGGAAGAACAACCAAAAATTCCGGAAAGCAACATCGGCAATACAGCTGAAGAAATGCCAAAAATTCCGGAAAGCAACATCGGCAATACAGCTGAAAAACAGCCAAAAATTCCGGAAAGCAACATCGGCAATACAGCTGAAGAAATGCCAAAAATTCCGGAAAGCAACATCGGCGATAAGCTTGAAGAAGAGCAAAAATTCTAGAATGATTTTGAAATTTTTGAATGTTTTGGGGCTAAGAACTGTCATCATGTGTTTTGATCAAGTCTATCAACTATCTTTGAGAATTATATCGACCAAAAAAATTTTTTTGCACAATTAATTTTAGTCATTTTATTATTTTTGAAAATTAAAAATTCTTTTTTTGACGGAAAAAGAAGTAAAACGAAAAATATTTATAAGAAAAAAATTTCCTAATGCTTCTTTTATTTGCTAATTCTTTTCTATTGATAATTTTCTATCATCAATTTTTTAAGAGGGCATTTGCATAAACTTTTATCAAAAAAATTAATTTGATTTGGCCCATTTGACTTCTATTAGCTTTGGCTCTCTATACCAAAATTCTTACTACAGATGAATCTATATTTACCAAAAAAGTACTAATTTGATCGTTTTTAATCAAAAAGCGAAAAATTTGATCATAAATTATGATTCATCGCTTTCATATATGTATTTTGAAACTAACTATATTCGACATATTTATATCCATTGAAAATAAATTATTGATTATATAGTAACTATATCTATTAAGTATTAACCATTGTACTACCGTATTTCCCGTATTAGGACCCCGGGGTCTTATTTTTCATACCCCTTCAGAGGGTGGGGGGGGGGTGGGAGTTTATTACAAGAAGGGGATCAATTGCAGGGGGACTTAATAAAGGAAATACGATATTAGTATATGATCATTTTTTTTCCATTTTGCACCAAAATCTTTCTTTCATTACCATTTTTAAGTAAATAGAAATCGGACTTTGGTTATGTAAAATTAAACATCTAGGCTTTTATTGTGTGGTTTTGAGAAGAAATACCGACCTAAAAAATTAAAAAAAAATGTTAAAATAATATTTCACCTCTTTTATAATATTTGGCTGAAACAATAAAATTAAAAGTTAACATTAGCTAAATAGCGAGTTATAATTATTAAATAAAAAATGAACAATATTACAATACAATTCAAAACGTGATACGACTTTTGCAGACCCGACATTTGCAGATCACATTATAACTCTGTTAAAACGAAACATACAAAAGGAATTAGATATCAAAAAATAGAGCAAAAAATTAGCTATAAAATGAGCCCAAGCCCGCTCGAAAAGGATCTCTGTGAAAAAAGTTATGGCCAAAATATTGATTTTGGCCAAATTCAAAGTATTTTGGCCATAACTTTTTTTTGCAGTGGGCCAATTCGAATGGGCATAGACTTATTTTGCAGCTAATTATTTGCTCTATTTATTGACACCAAACTCGCTTCTCTAGATTTCGTTTGAACAAAGTTATGATCCGGAAATGACGAATTATCTGCAAATGTCGGGTCTGCAAAAGTCGGTACGCCATTCAAAACATGGCAAAATTCACAAATAGCACCAAATCAAGCGAATTGATCATGAGATTTGGTACACAGGTGAATAAAATGACATCGAACAAAAGTGATCAGAATCTTATTCGCCGAATTGACCAACTTGAAGCCAAGATGGCTGATTTGTCCAAACATTTAAAACAACTCCAAAAACAACAAAGTCAACGCAAAGAAAAAGATGCGTCAGTGTTTGGTGCGTCATTAAATGATGCGTAAGTGGCCAAAAATTGGGAGAATTAGGCCATAATTATATAAAAACTTTTGTCTTTAAACAAATAAGCATTATCTAATTATCAATTTTTGACCAATTCTTATGAAACCTTATGGAAAAATGAACTTTTAGCACACATAATATATATACAGTTTATTATATTTAAGCACTTTTAGAAAAAAACTTGCATTTGTACATATTTATTATTATTATTTTACAAATATGTATGTGAATTTGATAATTTTGGAACAAATGCTAAAATAGTTTCTCAGTGATTTTCAATTTTTTAGCTCATGTAGTAATTTAATAAAATTGTAAATTCTTTATTTTGACAATTCCATTGGAAAATTTTGCATTATTATAAAAATGATGAACTCCACGCATTTTTTCTGACAATTTGGTTAATTTGGCATAGTTTTTAGGGCATTAATCTGGCGCAAATATTATGCATGGACACGGAGTCATCAATTGCGCACTCCATGGGGTTGTCCTCCGGCCGCCTGCTTCGATCTTGACCCTTCATTGTTCTACCACCTGCTAATAATGAATTTTTTAGCACCATTTTCGATACCAATTCACGATATACGACCTCTGAAACCACTGTTGCGATCATATCATAAGGTATTATTCTACACCGAATTTCTGGCAAAATTATAAATAAAAAGTTGTGTAGAATTTTATGCCCCCTTACTGATATTTTAAATTTTCCGTNCGTAGTTATCAGTGAAGAATTTTCGTCCCCACTCAGGTTAAGCGTAACAAACTGGATGTTATCGATGAGTTTGTTCCAAAGATCAAGGTGGAGCAGAATGAGGTGCCATACATATATTAAAGGGGAAGTCATAGTAATAGAGGTGAACTTATATTAGAGGTAGACTTTATATTTTGAAATCAACTCCGAGAGAGGGCTTTTTAATAGAGAGAATACAGTATAATATTCATCAATTTATAAGAGAAGCTCTTTGCCTTATTTAATATTTTTTTAATAAACTTACAAAGGTTTAAAAATACACAAAGCTTAAAAAAATCAGATTTTAGAGTAGTTAATCCATTTTAATTAAAATAACTATCAATTTTTAGACCTTAAAAGGTCAGAAATATAGGGTTAATTATTAATTAATGGATCTTTTTCTATTAAAAAATTCATTTTTTTTTATAGAAAAATCCGAATCCCGATATCGACGAGAATCTCTTTACGCCAATTCCAGAAATAAAGGTCGATAAAATCAGTGAAATTCCAACTACGATGTTCGGCCCGACATGGGTAGTGTGTAGTCCAAACCTTGCTGGATTACTTGAAGCTGTGTCTAGCTATGTTCGAAAGTTCTATTAAATCATCTTTTATGCCAAAATCAGTGAATATAATTTTAAATTATTTTATGAATATGTTCATTTATTTGCTGATCATTTATCCATTTTTGCCATCCATTTCATACATTGTCTAATTTGATTTTATAATTGTCACTTTTTCAAATTATCGAAAATTAATGATTGTGATTTGTGATTAATTTTTTATTTATTCAATAAAATTGCATTCGTTCAATAAAATAGCCAATGTCAATATTAACGGAAACTTTAAAAAGCCTAAGAAATATTTTTTCTTGGGTTTTTAGACAAAATATTTTTCGGATTTTCAAGAAAAAGTCAAAAATGATATAAGTCTATTTTATTAAAATGTTTTTTTTCCAACAATTTTCAGTGCTCGATGTTTCGCGTATCTATTAGCCCATGATTCATCATCATTTTAGCAAAAAAAATTTGACGAAATTTGACCATAAATTGATCGCTACCACTAATAAAGTATACAAAAATCAATTAATCTCGTTTCAAAATTATTAAAATGTTTAATAAATAATTTACGATTTTATCAATTAAAAAAATATTTTTAAATAATTGTTTTTTTGCCGTTAGAATTTTGTGCATGGAAAAGACTTTAATAAAATTAAATTTACAGTTTATAATCATTGAATTAAAAAAAATTAATCTAAAAATCAATTTAATTAAAAACTAATCAAAAAAATGAAACAGGTTAAATATCGGTTAAAGCGATTTAGAAAATAATGCTTTTTTACTATCCATCTATCATTATCAATAACACCTCAATAATAAGTATCACAAATAAATATAGCAAAAAAATTAATAAATAAAATTTCATACTTATTATCATGGTACAAATGAATGGAAGTTCTGAAGAATGGTAAGGTCGTCGACCAACTACTAGCACAACTACAACTCCTACCACCAACTCACAGGGTATTGATAATGGGCAAGCCAACAATGGTATACACAACGGCAATTGGAACTTTGGTGCATTTTTTGGGCTCGTATTAATGGCCATGGGTATGTGTATTTTCAAACAAAAAAATATGTCCAAACTGACAAAAAAACATCCCCATGGTCAATTTTTTTAAAACCAGTTAGACCAAAAAAAAATACGGTTTTAGGAGATATTTCCACACGAAAACAGTTGAAAAATAATTAACCCATCTGTAATATTTAACCTCCCTTCAATAATTAACCCATCTGAAAATAAGTTGAAAATAAATAAAAAAATATATGCCTTCTTAAAATTCCAACTTCGAAGATCATCTTAAATAGAAATCTTATTTGTTATATTTTATTAAAATTTATGATAATGAAAATATACACGTGTTTTAAGAATTAATTGCAGGTGTCTGGTTGTTGCGCACCGTTTTTGGTTTCTGATCTACCAAATAAGGCCAGACAACTAATAAGATGGATGATTATTAAACTTTAAAATGATCTTAATTTCTTCATTTTAATTTATATGATTGTAAGAATTTTTTATTATACTAAAACTGATCGGTCACATTTTTAAATATTTATTTTTATTATTCAGAATAAAATATTTTTTGCTAGATATTCTCAACTCCTAACATAACATAAAAAGGCTAAACATATCCAAAAAATTGTATTCAATCTTTTGGTGGGAAATTTTTGAATTAGCGAGAAATTACAAAATTCGTTATTATCAATATTTTTCGAAGATTTGTTTATCTTTTGACGTAACTCCGAAAAAATTTACCAAAATATTAGAACATAATTATATGCATATTTCATGGCAAAAATGTGAACCACAGTAGATTACGTGTTTTATTTTTTGCTTTGAACCAGGACATTGACATTTGCTGAACCTATCATCTATTAACAAATAAAATGAACATGTTAAGGGTGAAAAAAATGCATGGTACTGTACTAACATAATGAATTACATATGATAAAAGCAATCCGGAATAAAAGAGATTAAATTTATTAATCTATTTTTTATTTAATTTATTTTATATCAACAAAAATATTCTAATTTTTAGCAACAAAATTATCGAATAACTTGTCAGAAAAAAATAATGTCTTGAATCCAATAAATAAATATTTTTAAAATATTTTAAAAGAATCTTTCCCACAGAAAATCAAAAAAAACTTTTCCTTAAGATTTTTGAGAATGTATAAAATAAATGGAATGTTTATGCATGTTATTTTCTTCACTTTAACAATAATCAGCCACAATAAATCCGCTTATGCAGATTTTGGAAAGGGTTATTATAGTTATTTCTTTAATTAATTAAAAATACAGAATTAATGAATTAAAAATTTTATTTTCTCTATTTTTGTGAATTTTGATTATGATTATACCATTATTTATTCTATTTTTTAAAAACCAATCAAAAATTTGAAGAAAATGTATGAAGTTTCTGAAAATAAACGGAATTTAATTACCAAATTTACTCATTAAGCTGGAATTTTGGATTTTTAAAAAATGAATGTTTTAATATATTTTTTACAAAATTTTTTCATTGATGACAAACTATTTGATTTTAAACCCTTTTCTGATGTTTCGACGCTCTTTGTTGAATAAATATCTTACTTTATACNAAAATAGATTTTCAAAAAATAATAATTGATTTTTGCAATAATTAAGGAGCGATGTGGCCAAATTTGTACCATTTACGTTGTTCCCAACACCTGTACCACGAGAACTCTATGAACAGGCATTGAAAGTGCAAGAGGTCTATCATTCTTTCTCTCATTCTCGCTTATATATTTTTTAAGGATTATATTAAGCTTAAAAAACAAAAAATAAATATTTTTTGTATAAAAAATATTTTTTGGAAAAAATTCCAAAAGTTGGACCATTTTTCCCGTTTTCACAGGCATTTGCCGAGCTGTACTTTCGCATTGCTTCGGATTTGGACTTTTTGACGAAAACCATGGCAGAAGTGGCCAAATCGGATATGATCATCCGCATTTTGTTGTCCTTGGTCAAAAAGGCACACAAGGAGGGCATCCGACAGCCGGTCGGATTGATGCAAATCAGATCGGTTAGCCAATGCAAATTTTCCAAATTTATTTATTACTTTAGATTTTCACGATTTTATATCTCCAAATATTAATTGAAATATATTAATAAAATTTCATTGAAGATAAATTTCCTTTTCGGTACGAAAACATAAATTTTATTGAAGCATTTTTCAATGCTATTTATATACAACTTATTATAATAAATTGCTAGTTAAATTTAAAATTTTAAATGTTATGGCCATTTAAAAATTCATTTATTTTAAGGATTACATGATACATGTGAATGGCAATCAGCAAAATGAACTAAAACAGGTGAATAAGCCAAACCCAAACTTTTATGTAGGAAATCATCTTAAAAAATATATCTAATAATAGTGTAAAATTAGAATTAATTTTTGGAAAAAATAATTTTTGAATCTCTAATTGGTAGAATTTTTTTTGCAATTTTAAATTATTTCAATGTGATTTTCACCAGATTGAAGTGAACATCGGCTCCATCGGCGGTTTCGGCGTCGACAAGACGAGTACTATTCACCGTCGGATGGTGTCCAAGGCGGCGGGCATGGATGTGTCAGAGGAAGTTTTGCCAACAAACAAAGTTGTGGACACCTTGGCCGAAGGTCTCTTCAAAGCTTGGTCAGTTGATTTAACACTTCTTGTTAAAAAAGAAAAAATTTTTAAATTTTAAAAATTTTAAAAATAAATTAAGCGGCAAAATTTTTTAAATTTATTGGGGTAAGAGGCACAAAAAACATTATTATACCAAAAAACATTATTATACCAAAAAACATTATTATACCATGTATTATACTCCCCGACAACCGACTATCAAAAAACAATAACCTAGATAAAAAGTGATAAATTATTATTATCTTATTCAATTTAGTTTATAGAATAATTAAAAAATTGCTAAATGAAACCCAAAAATAAGCCGGTTCTCGAGTGATATAGTAAAGGGTATAATAATGCTCTTTTTGGGTACCTCCTTGAACTCCCCCCCCCTTAAAAGTTTTTTTTCATTTCAAATCTCCACAAAATTCGCAAAATTTAGAAAATATGCAAATTTATTTGATTAATTAAAACATTCAAATGGCCAAATATTGAGCCCAATTTTCTGAATATATAATTTATTTTGTACTGCTTTTTGTCCTAATAAATATAAAAATTATTGAGCCATTAGACCCTTTTATTATTGATTATTATTAAGTCATAGAGATAAAAAAATCTCATAGCATCCATTTCATGGAAACGTCTAGGAAATATTTGCTGAAAATTTTCCATTATTCAGGCAACATTTTGGTGACCCAAAAGCCGTGGTACTCATGGTTGCTGGTCGCAGGGATCCACTGCATTTTGATGAGGCAACCATGGAATACAAACTGGAACAACTTTCGGGCGGCCAAATCCGATGTTTCAGGCTCAACCTCATCGATTGTCATGAAAAGTAAATGCAATTTTTTTTTCAAATTTGAATATTTTGAAACTAGGTCATTTAACGCTGAAAAAGTCAATCTAAAAACATGATTTATGTTTTTTGATGGTCACATTTCGGCGAAAGATAGTTTAGAAAATGGAAGTCCAGATATCTTATGTAAAAAGAAATAATATAATATTATTCTAAAAAATAAATAAAACTCAAAAGGATCTCTAACTGTCTTAATTTTATCCAAAAAAAGGAATTTATATATTGACGAAACTCAGAGATATATTTTTTTCAGAAATTTCTAAACCATTAATATACTTTTTTCTGTGCATTTTAATGGGTTAAGTAACAGCTAAAATTTTAAGCAATTCATTACTTATTCCATTTTATCCACAGCCTTAAACTTGGCGATGATTTTTCGTTGCGCCTTGGTGACCATACTGTAGCGGTCGTATACTACCTCATACTCCGCACTGGCAATGAACGCTTTTTAACGCAGGAAGTGGTAGAAGTTTGGCGAATGATCGAAGCATCGACAGCCATAGTAAAAAAATATTTTTTTTAATATATTTATATTATACATATTTTAAGCAACAAAAAGAACTCATTTTTCATTTTGGGAAAATGCTAAAAAAATTTAAAAAAAAGAGTATACAATAATTGGCCACCAAAATCTAAAAATTTTATCGATCAATAAAAAGTCAATTGGTGAAAAATATGCTATTTTTTGGCTTTGTGATTTTACGATTTATGAGAAAAAATGTGATTTTTTCGAATAATTTTATTAAAAAATTACACGATTATTCGTGTAAAATCTGGCAATGTTTTATAGTAGTAGCTCATAGAAAAGAGCAATTAATTTAAAATTAATAAATTGTTATTTTTTAGAAAAGTCCAACCATAGCAATGGATTTGGCCAGCACCAAGAAAATCCAACAGGTCTTTTAATTTTAAACTTTTTAATTTTAAACATATAATGCCTTTAATAGTGGAAGTTTTTTCTATAAATATAATTTGCCAAAAACGAACATTGGATATTTAACAATCTATACGGTATGCTTTATTTTTTGAAGTCTTAAAAACCCGCAAATTTTTTAATAATTTAAAGTAAAAAACTAAAAGCCTTCAACTTTTTGTTCCAATTCTAGCTTTTGATCCTAATATTCAAATCCAAAAGTTTTAATTTGGACAGTAAATTTTTTGTTAAAATTTATACTTTCTCTAATTTTACAAAATTAGGTACTGGCACAGCCCGGGGTAGTCGAGCAGTTCTTCCCGGACCCGAAAGATGCGGACAAGGTTAGGGCCATTCGACAAGTTCAAGCCGGACTATGGGCACTGGACAGAGATGATGAGAATACAAGAAAAGTGATCAAAGTTGGTGGATTTCCGATATTTTCATATAAAATAAAATATTACAGAAAAAGTGCCAAAATGCACTATAAGATGGCAATATAGGCTAAAATACCGTATTCTCTCTAAAATAAGATCCCCTAAGACCTCTTTCTAAAATAAGACCACCTACTGAGGGAAGTTGAAAATAAGTGCATGATCTTATTTTTGAGAGCATACGGTATATTCAATAATTGGGAAATTATTGATTATATTTTAAGAAAAATTTTTTAGCAAAAAATAAAATCTTCAAAAAAATTTGTTTGAAATCATTCTGTTGATGAATAAAAATAAAAAAAATAATAATAATTATTTCGACTTCTCTAAAACAATAACGGGCAGTAACCGTATTTCCTCTAATTTAAACATCGAGATTTTAGGAGAATTTTTCCCCTAAAATATATTTTTAGCTCCTTTTAATCCTGATTTTTATGTGATTTTAATGATTTAATATTTTCCCCAGAATCGTAGTGAAAGTTCAGAATTAGACATGATTTTAGGGTGAAATTTCCTCGATTTTTTCGCAAAAATGAAAATAAATTCCACTCGAAAACTAATTATTGATGAATATATTCCTATAAAGGATGCCATCGAGCACCCAGATCGCTATGTGGTGAAGGCCAATCGAGACGGTGGCGGGAACAACTTGTGGGACCAGGAAATGGCCCAAAAGCTTCGGGAATGGACTCCTCTGGAACGGAGCCGCTTCATCCTCATGGAACGTCTTCGTCCATTTGTGGTCCAGGTTTGGAAATTGAGAGAAATTTTACATACAAAAAAAATATTTTTTCAATTTTTATGATTTTACGGATTTTTGATATATTGGAGAATATTTAATTGGTTCCGGGTAGGTTAGAAAATTATAGGGCCTAAAAATAATTAAAAATTTTACCAAAAATAAAGATCAGACTCTAAGAAATTACATTTACAATATCTGAAATTTTAATAGAAACGCGACTATAAATTGAATTGGAGAAAAATAATCAAACTATTCTCTTAACAAAAGGTCTCTTAATCGGGAATAAATGTTTAATAAATTGGCCTGAACTTAATAAATGATGTAGTTCTAAAAATTGATAGAAAATTGCGTTATACCAACCTGTTTCTCGCCAAAAAATTTGACCAAAAATCAACTTATCAAAATTTACTCCATCAGAGTCTTCAATTTATATATTTGTATTTAAAAAAAGAAATTTTCCCAAAATTTTGCACCCCATCACAGAACTACGTGGTGGTGCCGTCCCAAGAGCCCCGCTTGGAGTCCGTGGTCACGGAACTGGGCATTCACGGCGCATTGTTGGGCGACGAGCGTTCCGGCAAAGTGCTGCACAACCGCGCCGGAGGACACCTGATGCGCACAAAGCCGGCCGGATCGGTGGAGGGCGGCATCTCCGAAGGCTCCGGCTTCTTCGACTCGCCTTTGCTATACTAAATTTTTGACGTTTTTTTTT
>LDKF01003296.1:3725-21945 GCA_001026735.1 Rotylenchulus reniformis | reverse complement strand
GAATGAGCATAAGCTGAGAGAGAGATGGGAATGAGAGTAAGGTGAGAGAGAAAGGTGAGAGAATTGAGAAGGGTAAAAGGCGAGAGAGTAGAGATGAGTGAAAGATGAGTGAGAAGGGAATGAGAGTAAGGTGAGATAGCAGGTAATGAGAGTAAGGTGAGAGAGAAAGCTGAGAGAATTGAAAAGGTTAAAAGGCGAGAGAGTAGGGATGAGAGAAAGGTGAGAAAAAAGGGAGTGAGTGAGGAAAGGTGAGAAAAAGTGTGTGATGGATTAGAGAGGTGAGTGTAAAAGGAAAGGAAAAAAAGAAATTTTTTAAATTTTTTTTAATGAAAAAAGAACTAGCACAAATGAGCGCCGGAGGCGCGAGTTTGGGCTAGTTATATAAAAATGAGAATAGGAATACGATTTACCAGATCAATATCGAGGTAAACAGAAGAAAAATGAAGAGGATCAAATAAAATAAAGTAAAAGGGATTAAATACCTCTAAAAATTAGTGTTCGGCACCGGTCCGTGTCCGGTCGGGGTTTTATAAGGACCCGGAGGGACCCCAAAACCGGAGCCCGGCCCCGATTGATTTTAAAGTTGATCGGGGTTTTGTGGGTCGGGTTTTTCGGGGTTTTGGGGTCGGGGCCCCGACCCCGATTAAATCAAAAAGATCGGATTTTTTCGGGGTTTATCGGGGTTATCGGAGTTGGAATTTTATGTAAGATTTATGCAATTTTCAAAGTTTGAATTAATACCGAGTGAATATTTTCTATTATACACGTGTAATCATTACCAAAATTATTTTTCCTTTGTTTTGAAGAAATGAAATTTGAAAAATAGTCATAATTTTATTAAGAAAAAGATCCTAATTCTCAATGTCAGAAAGATCTCGACATCCCTTATAGAGACCGCTGGCACCAATAATAAGTAGAGCTTCGATTATATGGATAAAAAATCGCTAAAATGGACAAAAATGGACAAAAATTGCCAAATATGGTAAATATAAAGAAAATATGGTCAAAAATTTGGCGAAAATTTTGCAAAAAAAACTAAAATTTTTCTTCAAATCTTCAAAAACCGTAATTAACTGTGTAGTCGTAGATCTTTTTTCATAAAACCGTATTGACACGAGGATAATAATTTTCTTTTGACAAAAAAATTTCTTATTCTGTTTATTCTATATTTTTTCTCTTTATTCTATCTTTTCTATTATTCTACATAAACAACAGTTGAGCGAAATTGGTTTACAATTGTCGGGATTAGTTTTATCCCCATTCTTAAAAATTGGAAGAACTTTTCCAAATTATTGGAAGCTCACCATAGTCTAAGAATATACGAAATAGTTCGGTGATGAAAGTTGTAAATGAATCCTTACGATTTTTAATGAAAATTGTATCAAATGAAGAAAAACAGAACGGAAAAATTGTATCAAATGAAGAAAACAAAATGGAATTTGAAAATTTTAAATAAAAATATTAATATAAGGGAAAAAATTGAAAAATCACGGTGTAATAAATAAGAAAATATGAAATGAAAATTGAAAAACTCTTAGAAATACATAAACAATGGTTGTGATGAATTTGGTTCATTTTCTTTATCACTCGGGACATCCGCTTCTGATCATCATCCCATTCATCCGTCTTCATCCATCATGTCATCCGGAGCAGCCTGCAAATTCTCGACAAAATCAAGCCTTCTAACTGTAATCAATCCGAAAATCCATTCCAAATGTGACCCACCTGTCTTCCGCGGCTTCCGAATGCCGAGTCCACGATCAAAGGCTGCGTTGATCACCAGTTGCTGTTGTGCAAATTTGGGTGCCACCAATGTCAGCCTCTCCTTCCTCACTCCGAAAAGGTTGTACAAACGACCCTAAACTTTGGAAAAGTTTTAATTTATGAAATTCACCAGCCAATTCAGCCTGTTGTGCAACGCCTCCACCGATTGCTCTGAGAGCGTTCTAAGTGTTCCCCATTTTTCCAGGAATGGAGGAAGTGGAACAGCAGAAAATGGAGTTTGGGCCAAATTTTACCGGGGTAGACTAACTAAAAAAGAATTTCTCCGACCCATCCCACCCATTTTTCATCTTCGTCGGTTCTTCTTCTCCACTCGCTTTTCCGCATCTTCCAACTTGGCTTGAATTTGTTGATACTTCTCTTCAGCTTCGTTCGCACGCGTGTTTGCAATGATCAGGGCCTGCTTAAGCTGTTCGATTGTTGTCCGGTATTGCAGAATCAGTGGATCGGTTTTTGCCACCCTCTCTTTAATATAAATTAACCAAAAATAAAAAATTTTACTTGGCATACTTACTTGTAGAATGTTTGGTCGACGGACAATTTGTGAAGTTGCCGGTGGGTTCAGGTCCAAATTGCGCATGATGGTCGCTACCAGCGGGGATACGGTTGGCTCCGGACGATGTATTGGTGGCCTTTGCTGTGGAGTTCCGTGCCCTGAACATGAAACTTAAAAAATTCCCAAATTGTGCCCATTTTCTTACCAAATTCCATCTGAACTGCTCCGCTAGTGGTTGGTTGATCATCATAGTCGTCCTGGTCGATGACGTTCAGGTCCAATGGCTGGAAGATTGTTCTGTTAACCTGTTCGTCGCCGAACAGGTTGAAGTCTGGCGTGGCGGAATCCAGGCTGTTGTTGTTGTTCTGTCTCTTCTGGACCCAGTTCTGGCGTCGTTTCCGCTCGGACTTTCTTAGCCAGTCGTGCGGCTTTGGATGCTTCTGTGGCTGCTGCTGTGCGCTGATGACGTTTCCGCTCTTTTCTCTTCTCAAATTTTTCCGCTCATTAGCAATTCGAGAAAATTTTCGTGATTTCATTGCTAAAATTTGAGAAAGTCATTGCCATTTCGCGTTTTTTTAAATATTTAATAAAATTTGCGGACTTGTAGATAAGGATGTGCTTATTCTTTTAAACTGATTAAACTCGTTTTAATTGCTTTTTAGAAAAATTAGACGGATTGGAATGTAAACAGTTCAATTGAAAGTTTGGGAGGGAAGGTGTTCCGTTCCGTATTAACTCAAGTAAGACAGAGATATGAAAAAAGAAAGTGTGTAAACAAAGGAGAGGGAAAAAAAGCGACGAGAGAATGTATGGCAGACAGGTCAGACGCTCAAAACGAACTTTTTTGTACAAATTGGAGGGCTGTGCTGTACTTGTGAAAAATTCGGCGAAAATATGACCTTCATTTTATATTTATTAGGTCTAGCATTAAGCCAGTTAAGATCATTCTTATTCAGATTAAAGTCACCCATAATAATTGTATTTTCACCTATATAATTACTAATAAGATTGAAAAGTTTTTTGGTATTATATGCATTTACATTTGGCGGTCTATATACTAAAATTATTTTCAAATGTTTTTTACCCGTTAATTGTAAAACTAAAATTTTGCAACCAAACTTAGAAATTGATACAGGGTAAAAAGCCATGATATTATTTCTTACAAAAATAGCGACACCACCTCCTCTTTTATTTCCTCTAATACATGAAAAAATCTTATAATTATTAAGTGTTAGCTTATCAAAGAGCTTGAAGTTTTTAATCCAAATTTCTGTGAAAAAAGCTATATCTATGTTTAAGATATTCAAACTGGTTGAAACTTCATCAAATTTTATTGTTTTTCATTATTAGATTTAAGCTAACCTTTTAAAGAAGAGCCATTTGGAGAATACAATTGCATTTGTTAAGTGGTCACCAATTACACATTATGAGTCATCAGCACAACACATACAACGTGACGTGTCAATACGGAATTGTGGAATATTTGCTCGGGGTACAGCGTGCTCCGCATACAAAATAGTCTTTCTGCGGTTGCGCGGCACGCAAAAATTTACATTTGTTGATCAGGGAAGATCGAGCTGACAATTCTTCCTTAAAAAGTGAGGGACGAATATTGACTTGTGAAAAGTGTTTTTTTTTAAGGTTGTGCTGTTACATAAAAAGTTTTTGGTGAATTTTGGTTGGAACAACCTTGATTAAACGACATTTTCCATTAACCTGATCACCCATACGATACGTTTTTACCAGCTCGAACTCGATCTCACAAATGTCCATGACTTCGGATATTTTGTTGGCGTCTTTTCGTGCGCGAGCAGATGGCAACACTTCTTGCGACTCGGGAACACCGGAGACCACGACACTGTGCGCTCGATCTTCTTCCTCCATCACTTCACGGCAGATCTGGCGTAGTTCCTTGGCATCGACGAGCACAGCCAGTGCAGAAACAGTAGCACGGAGCATGCCAATCACTGATTTGATCGCGGGTGTCACAGTCGCGTCCTTGAGGATGTCATCGAAGTCGAAGGTAGACACAGCTTCGGTTATCCCGGTGGATCATTCCATGATTATCAGTATTGTTTGTTGGAAAAGATCGGACGAATGGTTTGCCTTGACGATTCCGATCAAAAGGACGATTATTTGGGCTAAGTTTCTGACTTGGTGCTTGGGTTTGGCCATCGCGGAATGGCATGTGTGTACCAAACGGTATCCCCCCCGGAGGACTTGGGCACGTCGTTGAATTTCTTTCTTCACGTCCACAATGGACTGAATAGCCCGACGGATATCGAGACAATCAAAGTCCCAATCTGATGAGAGCTCTCTCTCAACAACTTGAGTTAAATATTAAATGGTAATTTGAATTTGATTCTGGAGGCAATAAATTTATTCTTTCTGCCTCTCCAAAATCAACGAGCTGTAAGCATACTCGTTCAATTGATTCGGCGAAAGTCCTTAAAGAAGCGACGGACTCGCCTGGTTTGGGTAAATTAAGAATTTCAGCTTGGAGCGATCCGATGATCGTTTTCTAATCACCAAACCGTTTTTTAAAGTAGCTCTACTACCCTTACTTAGTTTTCATCAGAGAGTGGGTAGAGATCGATGGAGCGATGTGCCGGAGATTTGTAATTAATCGGAAGAAGCACCACATCGGATCGTGGTGTGATTGGTATTGGTGGCGCGGAAGGGGGTGGTGATTGATAATTGTTTAAGGGGTTTTGAATTTCACTAGAGCTTTCCATCTCAGACTAATCGATATTCCCATCGATTGTCTCGATCATTCCTCTCCCTTGATCCGCTCATGCCATAAAATGTCTTTCATTTGTTATTGTTTGGTCATAGCGTTGTTCTTCTCGCGCTAAGTCATCCCCTGTTAAAGTTCGAATATAATTTTGCCATTCATTGTTACATTCTTCCAAAAGATCAATGGTTCTTTGAATGCTTCGCTTTTCAGCAAGCAAATTTGCTTGGACACCAGGTTCATTTGTGCCCCCGGCAAGACTTTGAGTAGCCGATTGAATATAAAATATAATCCTGGCCATAGCTGGCCCTATTTTTGACCGAATTGGGCCGCTCATGTTCACAGATAAATTGATAAAATTAGGCCCAGATTTTCCTGAACGAGTTCTGATTTCGAGTGCTTTCACCCGTACGAGTTCCTTGATGCGGATCTACCTGATCAGGATTTTACCTGACCCGTAGGGGGCTCCAATGTCGGAATTCCCGGGCAAGAAAACTGATCACAGTAAAGAGCCCGGAGGGATGTCCTGGATTGATCCCTCAAAATCAGCCTCCTCAAGTAAAACATGGGATCGGATTGGGTCCGACACCTTCCCAATGGTAGAACTTCAAAGGAATGAAAGTTCTGATCGGTTTGGGGAGGGAACGGGAGAGGACGGAAGACCGAAGAACAACAAGAAGACGGCGATCAAGAGGAGAGTTCTTCGGAAGATTTAACTGTCTTCCGGATCCAAGATTTCCCTTATCCTTTTCCCTGACTCTTGCCAACTTCCCCCAAAACACCGACCCAACAAAAGAGGTTATTTATGCGGGTACAAAGGGGAAGCGAGAGAGAATGACTGGAAGCGAAGATGATGCGACAGTAAGGCTGTTATGCAGGAATGGTCTCAAGCAAGAGTACAAAAGGAGGCCGCTGGAAAGTTTAAATATGAGGAATGGTGTCGGGTATAGGATGACACCAAAAAAAGAGGAATATTGTTATTGCAAAAAGAAGAAGAGGAAGGAGACAAATTCGGGCCAATTAAAGGAATGGTACAAAAATTTGGATGTTGAAAACAAAGGAAAACGAAAGGAAGGAAGAAATGAATTTACGGAGGAAAAAAAGATAAACCCTCCTAAAGAAAAACATTAGCCGACAAAAAATCAGATCATATTGATACAAATCCTGTTGCTTTTGGCGACAATAACATAAGAATTTTTTAAATAAAATTTTATTAATTTTTTATATCATGATTATTTTATTATGAATAAAAACAGTTGATAATAATCATTTTTACATTTTAAAAATTTTATAAAATCAATAAGAGCAGTAAAAATTAATTTAGTGAGCCAACTAAAAAATAGACATTTAGATTGTTAGAAAAAATAAAAAATGTTCAAAAAAACATTAGAAAAAAATAAAAAATGTTCAAAATTTAAATCGGATACAAAAAGAGATTTGACTTTTAAAATTTTTTTGAAGTTTTCGGAAGAAATTTTTGTGATTCGAAATTTTTTATGTCACTTTTTTCGCTATCAATCCGATCAGAAGCAAATGCAACGCACGACAATAGAAAAAATTAAAATTGAAAAATTATTTTAAATGAATTGAGAAAATCTGACTCGAGAAGAGATATAAGACTGGAAAGGTGCTAAATATAATAATAATTTCCAGCGGAAGCTAAAGAGTTATGCAATTTTATTGCTTTTTTCAGTTACGAATTTCTAATTATAATTAAAATAAGCATTTGACTTTCTTATGTTTCGAGTTTGAGCGAAACTAGTTTCGTTTATTCTTTGAAAAGCGATCTTTGAAAAGCGAATTTTTAAATATTTGTCTTTTTTAAACAATTTATTCCACTTCATCCTTTATTTTTTGGATTTTGGAAATGTGCTAAAATTATTTAGTCAAAGATAGCAAAAATCCGAATGTCAAATTAAAAAAGTAAAAATATAGCAACATTGAACATAGAGCTTATGTAAAATATTTTTGTCGAAAAAACTCAAAAACTTCATGATAAACCGTTTCCAAATAAATCGACAATAAAAAAATTTTTTTATCTCAAAGGATAAGACTGATGTAGACTGGAAAATACTATTTATTAATTAAATTTAAATTTTATGAACACGTATATAGTTTACTAAAAGTTAAGTTTAAAATTTTGGTTTTTTATTTACAATTTTTAAGATTAAAAATTTGTTAAATAATAAAATTGCCCATTTTTTTATTCGAATCCACTAGCGAATAATTTTTAAAAATGATTAGTTTCTGTCGAATGCTGTCGAATCGTCCCGGGCGCCATGTTAAACATGAAAAAAAATCTTTTAAGGTTACCAATATTGCTACTGAGGTGTCGCATGGTCAAACAGATGGAACAACTTCATCAAGTGCGACAACGGTGCAGAATACAAATGCAACCACCACTACCACCACCACCGGTACCACCAGCAGCAGCACAACTATAACAGCCGCAACTACAACTACAACACTAAGGGTTGGTACAGGGATCAAGCACAGAATGAATAATGCCGGGCAATAATGTCATAGCGTATTCCTCACATGGGTACCGAGAGTAAAATACATAGTTTCATGACGGTAGGGGACGTTTGAGCGAGGCCGGTTGAGCGCCAGCGCTAGAAATATGATTATAACTAAGCTCAAACGCAACTTAGAAAAACGAGCTTAGTGTCATTAGATAGGACGAAATGTCTGATATAAAAAAAGACATCATCCGGATTGGCCAAGTGAGAAAAAAGTTATGGCCAAATCTTTTGCCAAAATCACGATTTTTTTGCTTATCTTGTTAGTTTGGCCATGACTATTTTCTCACTGAGAAAAAATCATCATCATCTCACTTTTCTTTCGCTGAGTTATAATGATTTTTCTAGCTCTGACGCTTAACCGGCCGCGCTCAAACTTCCTGTTTCGTTTCATGAATAGTTTAATATTAAAAAAAATATCGGGGCTGGGAGAATTCAAAAGTAACTAATTATTTAAAGAAACATTCGCTAGAAGAATTGAATATAAAATATAGTAAATTTTTTATTAAAAATAAAATTTAGGTAAAATTTTCTCTATTCAAAAAATTGATTTTTTAATTAAAAAATAGGGCTTTTTCCAGTCGGTCCTTGTCATTTGTGCTAGAAAAATTTATATGGTCAAAATGACTACTATCGAATTTTCATAACATGGAAAATTTATCGATAAATAGAAAAATAGTCTGTAAATAATTTTTTTTTTTTTTTTTTTTGTTCCCAGTCGGCGGTATTCCCCATTTCTGGGTTGCCAGTCGGGATTACAACCACAATGGACCGTTAGGTCTCTAACATGTGGAGGGGGAAGGGATCTATGTTAGATATTCCAATTAGTATTCCGGTTTTCACCATTTGCTCTGCATCACCGCTCGGCTAATGGCTACGTGAAGGGATATGCTCCCCACGGGCTTGAGTATATGTCTGCACGGCGGTGGGATTCGAACCCACTCCTCTGGAGTTTCTCAGTCCAGCATGCTAACCATTACACTACGCCGCCGACAATAATTTTTTAACAAAGTTTTTTAAGTTCTGTTTTCAATGCGTTATGGTAGAAAAATTGTGATCCAAAATTTTCAATATAATTTTACCAATTAAATTAAAGAAAAATAGTAATCATTAGAATGTTTAACAAATGACAAAAAATTATTAAAAAGAAAAATTTTCAATAGAACTATCAATAGTTTTAAAATAATGAAGAAAAATTCTCTCATTATCTTGACAATAGATAGAAAAAAATAAAAATGTTTTACCGTATTTTCCCTAATATGTAGAACTCCCGAGATTTTCATTTTTCAATTCGCTCGGTTAAGGGGATTTATATTGGATTCTGAAATTCTATTGGGGCGGGAGCTTCTAATTTTCAACCCTCAGAGAAAATTATTTTTCAATCTATCTCTGAAAGCAATAATACAAAAAAAAATTCGAAAAATTGATATTCGCCAAAATTTTGCATCGATATTGCATTAAAGTATAATACCAATATATTTTTTCAACCGCTTGGACACCTCTGTCTTGAGGCTTTAGGCATCTCTAATTATTATTGGTGAGAGGTTAGCGCAATAGGTGAGTGGTTAGCGTAGTATTTCAGGCTCCCAGACAATCCGACAGTAAAAAAGCGGACAATCATCCGCAGTAATTTTTTAAATATTTTTTCGAGATATTTAGCAATTTTCTAAATCTTCGTTTTTGAAATTTACCAAAAATTTTGGCTTTTATAAAAAATTTCCACAAGCCTTGGGTTTTAAAGATTTTCACAGGCCAATATTTAAATTTTTTAGATGCTCATCTTAGGTCACAAGATTTTTAAAAATCAGCATGGACCTATGAATTTTAGAATTTTTTACAGAATAGCCCAATTTTTTCAAAAAAAAATTGCTTCAATTTTATAAGGCTCTGGCTTCTCAATAAATAAAAATATGAAAAAAAAATAAAAATTTTTTAGGTATATTATAGCAAATGACATGGAAAAAGTTCGGCGCCCGACAGGAATTGAACCTGCGACCCACACCCTTTCCGTGGGCAGCTCTTCCACTGAGCTACGAACGCACTAATTCCGGCAATCATTTGTTGGGTCTTACCCCAGCCCATTGGGTCGTTTTAACCCGTAGTTTACATTATTTTTCACTGCTGGATATAGTCCACTGTCGGATTGTCCGGACACGAGTATTTCATATTTGAGTGAATGAGGGAATGAGGTATTAAAACTGTATACAGTAAATATCCTTTTAAGAATAAATGCGGAAATATGTAAATAAAAATGTAATTTTAACTCTTCTTATTTTGAGGCTGATATCGAATTGAGGGCGAATAACAAAATGAAAAACGGAACCGTTGAACTGTGGTGGCCAGAGTTTAAATTCATTTTCAATGCACACGAGTTGGGATGTAATATGCCAAAAATGGAGCAAGAAGAAAGAGATTTCGATAAAAGAAGAAAGGAATTAGGTGGAAATTTGACACGTAAAGAACGGAATAAAGTGGAAATTGAGAGAAGGCAAATCCATGACAGAAATTGTTACCACGCACAGACGGCAGAAGAAGATGGCGAAGACAAGGATTGCAATTCGTGAGAAAAATAAATAAAATTTAGCCTACACTAGTCAAATACAGATGGAAAAAATTAAATTAGTTGTTAGATGATTTAATTAAGTTAAGTTATCGAGATTGGACATTTCGGCCAATTTAAAGTCATTTTTTGTATTAAAATAAAAAATTATTTTTTGCTTATTTTTTTTTGTAATTTATATTTATGAATTTATTTTTTTTTATTTTTTTTTTGTTTTTGTAAGTAAAGTTATTTTTTATTAATCACCCTGCACTTTTGATTCTTCTATTGATTGCATTTTTTACAAATTTATTCTGGTCAAATTTCCCATGGTGGAAACTCTTCAATTTTTGGGAACCCATTCCAAAATATAAAATTAACGCAAATAACCTGTAATAATCATTTTTTATTGGGCTGCAATGATTTTATGTCACAAAAGCATGTTCTGTCATATGTCACAAAAGCATTGTTTTCAATTTCATTTTTCTCTATTTTTTCTGTTAAATTCAAAATAAGATTTTGCTCCAACAAGTCATTGAAAAGGACATTCTATGGGCCCCTATTGGATTTTAGAGCACTGGCGTTATTTGGGCACAAAGGGTAAAGAATTTTTAAATATTGGCGGCGCGGTGGTCGACTGGTCTACGCCTTCATCTCCCTCTAAGACAACATCGCCGGTTCGGATCCACAGGCCGTTGCTCTTTACCAACGCGTCCGCCAATATACTCAAGCCCTTTCGGTGTGTTTCATCCGCGGCTTGTCTTTGACGCGGAGGCTATTTTAGGCGCGCGGGCAGTTCAGGCAAAAAATCTTCTAATAAATGGACCGGACCGTATTAATACACCGTTTTATGAATTAAAATAATTTTCTAATCAATAAAAACGTATGTATTATTTAATAATAAGAATAGTGCTAGCTTTATTATTGACACTCGCGCCTAAATGGTCCCTCGCCAAAGACGACACGCGGATGAACACCGAAATTTAAAAAAAAAAATACTATAAAAATTTGTTACCCTTTGTGGTCCAAGTAAATACTTAAGATAACGCTATGATTAACGCGGTTGCCAATATATTTTGAATCAGTGTTTTCATGACAGGGTTCGGTCACTGACCGGTCATGTGACCTCTGACCTGACCTGACCTAACCGGGCTCTCGGTCAGGTCATCTGGTCATGACAGAGTAGCCCGGTTGGTCATCGAGGTCATATGACCGAAATTGGGAAAAATAAAAAGAAATATTCTTTGTTTTAAACCACTATATAATTTCCTTTTGACGCGAAATGCCTAATTAATAAAAAGTTATTTTTTATGTTTACATAATCACTTTTCCATCAATTTCTATTTTATCTATTATTTATGAATTTATTGATCTAATAATTAGGGCATACAATAATTTCGACATAAAATCGCAAATATCGGAATAAATTAGTGAAAAGATCGACATAAAATTTTCAAATTAAATATTAAAAATTATCTGAAATTGTAAATTGTTCAAAAAAATTTATTCTTGATTTAATTTGCAAATAAGGATCATTTCACGGGTTTCATTGAGAAAAACCGTGAGAAATTTTTTGAGAAACTAGCTCATTAATCAAAAAGTGCCAATGTGCGCGTTAGTCAAAAAGTGCCAATGTGCGCGTTAGTCAAAAAGTGCCAATGTGCGCGTTAGTCAAAAAGTGCCAATAACGGAATGAATAAAAAGTTAGATGACATATACAGACATAAAGTAAATATTAAAGTATAATTAAAAAATAGTAAACTAAAATAGAAAATTTTGAGAAATAAAGTAAATCGAAAGTTAGAATTTTGTAGGCAAAAAAAATAAATATTGGGATGGGCCTCTTCAGTACGGTGTCCCTTTATTTATTTTTTGTTTGTTACATATTGATAAATTATAATAAATAGTATGTTTCGGCCCATACCGTAGACACACAAAACAAACTTAAAGACACATCAAAACAGCAATAAAAGAAGAAAAAGGCGAATAAGAATTCTTCGACGGAACGTGTTGAGTGGTGGCGATCTAATTGCTAGTAGCGCGGCCGACTGTTGCCGTCTGGCGGATATGTGATCTGGCATAGCGGACCATCTGGTAGCGAAGAATGAAAAAATGTAAAGCCAGCTAACCAGCAAAATTTAAAGCTTAAGCTTGCTAGCTAGCCGAGCTGTTGAAAATCATTTTTGAAAAGCAAGATGTATAGGCGATAAATAAAATCAAAAAGCGATAATGAAATGCGATAGATGATAGGGCCATTAAAACAAGCGAAAGCTGATAAGTGATACGACTAGCCTTTTAAATTAAAATTTTATTTAAACATGCAAGCCATAAATTAACCCCACATCCTCCGAAACCCTAATTCCTGAACCTGGACTTTTTGACCCGAAATCCAACCTGAAGTTTTTCGATCTACATGACTCGAAACCTATCCGTCATAAAAAAGTCCTCATAAAAAATCCGTCATTTAACACCAATTTATCCAACCTTAACTATCATAGAATAACGCTGCAAATTATAGAGTTTTAAAAAATGATCCAAAAATTGATGTCGCTAAACATATGAAAACTTTCAGAGCATAACAATTATGCTTATGATTGGTTTGTATATTATATTTACCGAGTGTTCGAGTGTTGGTGTATAAAACTGCCATCGATAAACATTTTCTCGCAATTTTTCACATACAACCACATTGATCTTAAACATCATCGCTGTGGCCGCCATATCGAGGTTGTTTGCCCAACGTTCCTTGTCGTCTGGGCCACTTCTAAAGAATATATAAATCAGAAAAATACATAAATGACACAAATTGATAAATAAATGACAAAATGACAAACTTTGATAGACGATAAATATCTCTTCAATGTTCGCTGAGATAATAGAATGCCAGCTTCTTCTAATTTTTGGTGCAAAGCTGATTGGGTTTTTCTCCATTTTGATATTTCGATAATAAATTTTTAGCGTCAGGATTTTTAATAAACTCTTCAAATCCACTAGGATAACAATCAACATCATATGACAGATACAGAACAATTAGAATATTCAATAATAGATACATCTGAATAAAATGGAAAAATAATAAAAAATTCCTTAGTAAAGATTAAGAATAGAAAAGCAAATGCTAAATGCTAAGATTCATTGTAGTCATTTTTAATTAATAAATTTTAAAAAAATTGATTCACTTATTATCGTAATTGCAAATTTTGGCTCCTTTGCCTGTTCATTTTTGAGAATTTTCGTGTCGAATTTAGTCATATATTTTGCCATTTTACATGCATATTTTTAGTTAGTTTTTTTAGTTTGAAAATTTAGTCTCACTTTAATAAATTTTCCGGGATATATTTCATTTTTGTCCGCAAATTTCGCACAACATGCTCATTTTTAGGTATGTTTCGGGCTCTTTGTTTATAAAAGTTAAGATTTATTAAAAAGCACGCACCATATATCTTTGTTCTGCCGTTATCTGGTCCCAAAAGCCGGTTTTTAAATTTCGCTTAGATTGAACGACCTTAAATTAAGCAAATTTTATGCACTGAAATTGGGAATCGGTTTATTATTTTTATGACTTACAGGATTGGAGATAACAATTCGGTCAGTGCAGTAGACGAAATCGGAAAATGATGCTGCCACAAAACAAATTCTTAATTTGATTTAAATTAACAGATTTTTAGAAGATTTTTATTTTCTGAATCCGTGCAAATTTTTTAAATTTTATTAATTTGAAAAATAAATAATTAATTTATATAATTTTATTTATAACATACACTGATAACTGCAATTAAAGGAGAAGCCATGCAAATCGGTCAAATCAGAACAGGAAAAATGGAGAATGATTGCTCCTACACTGAACCCAATTTCTTTGACCTCCACTCACATTAGCGAAAACCAGTCGCCGATAGGTTCATTGTGTTCTCAAGATATTTTTCTTGCAAGGTCATTTTCATTATTGTTTTACAAAAAATGCATTTTTAGTTTAAAATTTCTTTAGACTTAGTTTAATTTTGCAAGAAATATTTTAGTATCCGCAGTTTTATTAATCTATTATTCCACTCTCATTGGCAACGCACACATTGGCACTTTTTGACTAACGTCATAGCACCGAGAAAAACATCTGGTTATCAGCATGAAATAATTTATAAAAAAAATGTTAGACGTAGCAAGAAGTAAGAAGGAGAAATAGTTATTATTTATATTTAGTACAAATTATTTTCAAATTTTCGTAAAAATTTAAAAAAATGCTACAGAATTTCAAAAAAAAACTTTTTTTTTCAAAAAAATCAATTTTATTGTATTTTTGCTAAATAATTTCCTAAAATTTCAAAAATATCGGCATAAAGTCCAAGACATAGAAAAAGATCAAAAATATCGACATTAAACTTAATAATCTTGAATTCAAATCAAGCTAGTAATACTTTTTATTTGATTTACAGGCCATTTTGAGCTCCCACATCGAAATCGATATTTTTGCACGCCCTACTAATATTTAAGCTTTTATTTAGTACATATTTTTGCGGGAAATTTCTTTTTAAATGTTAAATAATTTTAGGTTCTGCTCAGTACTAGTTAACTGAATCGATTTTTAGGAGTACAAAATGAGGTTAAGCGAGAGCTAAAAATGGGCTTTTCCCTACACAACAGAGGCTTAACAGATAAAGTTTTAGTTGAAAAAATTTTTGTGATATAATCAAGATAATATATGTCGATATTTTGGAGAGATCATAAATAGAGAAAAGAATAAACAATCAGAAGAACAGCACATGAGTTCAAAAATTATTGGCCCACAATCAGAATAACATGTAATACCACTTCCTTTTCATATTGAAACAAAAATATAAAAAATTTGACCCGTGAAATTCTTTTTTTTACAATTTTTGTTCTATTTGGAGGTCAGATGACCGGTCAAAATGACCTGACCGGAGAGTTGGTCAGGTCATTTCAGTGACCGGAAAATGGCCGGTCATGAAAACACTGTTTTGAATGAGTCCCCAAAGAAGCGGAAATTTCCACCTGCTGAGGGACTTCCCTTGTAAATAAGTATGAATTAATTGAAAAAGTATTAGCATTACTATATTATTTAACATTACATTTTCCTAAAATAATTCAGATGGAATTCCGCTATATTGACCATATGTTACAATGGATTATTGGATCCTTCGAAAAAAAATGGAACCGGCGCTTCGAGGTATTTTAATAGGACTCGCATTTTGTAGTTTAACCCTATCTATGAATATGATTATCTTATAATTTATATTTTGGATCAAATTATAAGCGATATTAAAAGCAATCAAAGATATTTTGTAAAAACTAAAAATTTATTTTGGACTTTTTTGGGCCACCAATATTCTTCATAAAAATCCAAAAAATATATAAAATTATCTATTTTATAAAGGAACAGCAAACGTTTAAGATTAAAACTCTCAAAAAAGGATCCAATTTCTTGACTTTAAATAATATTTTTCACCAGTTATTATTTCATTTAGCTTCCTAATATCCTCAATAACACCGTTGCCAAATTTTGCCAACAAAAACAAATAGAAAATGGTAGAAAATTAGCTGTTATGCACGGAATTTCAGTCGGCGCATGTTCGAGACGAGTAAACTTTACGAAGATCAACAGAGAAACAAAATATAAAATCGCTTACAGAGTGCATTTAAACATAACTTTATCTTTCTCGGAGCAACAGTGAGTAATTAATATAAATATATACTTAATTATTGGTATTCATAAAATTGATATGATTTACATATCAATCATAGTTTCAATAATCAAAAAGCCGAAGAATCTGCGATGATAAAACCATATGATTTTTCAGATGACGTTATTTTAAAAGAAAATTTTATTGAATTATTTTAGACTCCATTCGAATTTTTATAGAATATTCATCGGCTTTATCGATGTTACAGAATTTTCATGGGATTCAATACCAAAAATCAAGATATTTTCTTCCAAAATCAAAGATTTGACATGAAATTTTTTGGATTTTCTTCAAAATTCTAATAAAAAAAATTCTGAAAAAGGTTAAAAATGAAATTTAAAAATGAAAATTGTTGATTTTCTTAAAATTCAAATAAAAATTTTTAAAAAACGATAAAAAATGTAATTTAAACTCTCGTTAAATTTGAACAAAAAGTATGCCTAAAAAATTTTGGTACTACTTTTTAACTGTGAATTTTCTAAAGAAAAACTCGAAACCTTTTTTATGATGTCTGAATGAATTTTTTTTCTGAAAATCTTTTATTTATTTTTTAAACATTTAAAACATTGGGGCTTCGATTAAATTAGAGTCCGGACCGATCGAATTTTCGATCGATTTTTTCGAATATCTAATACAAAATTATTCGTTCGAAATCTTTTTGGTTTTTTCGAATTTATTCGAATTCGAATTTTTTCGAATTATTCGTTCGAAAAATTCGTTCTATGCCCTTATCCGGTCTCTAGATTAAATCAATAGCCTTGGAATTAAATTTCAATTTCAAGAAAATTTTAATTTAGGCTCAAAATGTATGTTTTTATCATTGTCAATGTAATTTTAAATTATTTATATAATTAATTTTGATTAATTTTATATATAAAAACAAATTTTTAAAATTTGGATTAGGTACAACTTTACCAACGAATTTTTTGGCACCGGACCAGTAAATAAGGACACAACGTTGGGTCGTCTCGATTATAATCATCAAATTAAAAACAATTTTTTGGTCATCCATTTTGGAAAGAACAACTCAATTTTCGCCACGATGATTGACCCGAGCAGCAATGAGCACGATTTTGCTAGCAATATTGAAGCGAATTTGACTTCCAATACAGCTGGCAACTTCGATGAACTCGGCCAAACTGTTAGTTTGTTTTTTGACGGCCGGACATTTTGATTGGGTTGCTTCGAAAGGAATTTTGATAATATAAAATAAGAACAGAAAAATAGCAGACTGAGAGCCTTTGATCAATGTTAGAAAATTTTCCAAAACTGGAAATTTCCCTTATCTCTCACATTTCTTTCGATTTTTTCTTTCATATCTTATCATTGGTAAATAAATAGTTCTTATTAAGACTGATGCTCTCGGATTCTTGGGCCGCGATATTTATTCACAAGATGAGAATAACAACAATACAAACTGGCGTCACAATTTGCAATATTATTTCAATGGGAATAAAAAATGCGGTCAGGGCATTATCTTGCAGTTGAACGGCGAATCTGAAAGGAACAAATTTGATTGTGTAAGAATTATTGGAATTGGACTAAAAATTTCTTGAAATTTCAGATTATTTTTTTCCAGTTTACACTGTTCTGGGAATTTTCTTAATAAATTTGACAATTTTAGATGTGCTAAGGGGCATGTTCGGAAAAAAAGGATATTGGAAATTTGGAGAGTGGGAAAAAGACAGTAAAGCTAAATCTAATGAAAAATCGAAAAAAGGACACGGGAAACATAAAATAAACAGTTTTATTTTCATGCGCTGATGAATATTCATTAAATATTATGATGTGTATTTTTTATTTAATTTATAATATTTATTTTATTTTATAAATTTATTTAAATTAATAATTTATGCTTTATTATTCTTTTTTCGCTGTTCTTTATTTCATCATTTTTCTTTGGCTTTAGATTTACTGTCCTTCTTTCCACTGTCCCCTTTTCCGGTACACCGGGGCTACCCGACATTTGGGGACAGGATTTTTGGGGACCCGACATTTGGGGACCGACATTTGGGGATCCGACTTTTAGGGATCCCGACATTTAGGGATCCGACTTTTAGGGATCCCGACATTTAGGGATCCGACTTTTGGGGACCCGACATTTGGGGACCTAACATTACCAAAAAATAGAACAATTGAAAAAAATGTTAAATCATTTTAAAATGAACAAAATCACTACTGTTTTCCACTACCACGATTATCACATGCTAAGTTTAAAAATTAAGTAAAAATTATGAGGAAGGACTGTTCAATAGGTGAGTGCTTGATTATTTTTGATTTTTAAATGCAAAATTTTTTATTGTTAGGCTCGCCTTCGGCGAGCCCAACATTAACAGATTTTGCATTTAAAAATCCAAAAATCATACAGCCCGCACCTATTGAACATGGCTTTTGGCATAAGCCCTCCACGGGTGCCATAGATAGAATTTTTTTTTCAGTTGTTCTATTTATTTTTTT
>LDKF01003294.1:0-18954 GCA_001026735.1 Rotylenchulus reniformis | reverse complement strand
CCCCCCCATAAATAAATGAAAATTCTTCATAATAATGACCAAAAAAATTGATCAAATTTCTTAAGAAATCGGTCTAAAATTTCAAAAATTTTCCGGCGGACCGCCGGTACTCCCTAACAGTGCAAAATTTTTTAAATAGCAAGCAAAAAGATGCTCAAAATTATTTAAAAAATTATATGAATTGTTCAAAAATACATAGAAAACAAAATTCTACTGAATTTTTGCGATTTTTCTGTATTTTTGGCGAATTTTTGGTCAATCGTATCGAAAATGGCCTCTGACCCCCCCTAGGGGGGGTCAATCGTACATCGTATGGGTCCCCGGCTGACCCCCCCCTTGCACACCTATGCGCCGAACCCTCCGAAATTGCTAAAAATTAGTATGAAATTCAATTAAATTTCTAAAAAATGACTAAGCAAAAAAGGATCCAAATTCCTCAAAAAATTCATTAATTTTTCAAAAAATTTCCCGGCGGCCCCTATCGGGACCGCCGGCGCCCATCAATATAATGAATTTCTTTATAATTTGCCTCAAAAAATTGGCCAATTTTTCTTAAGAAATTGGTCTAAATTTTCAAATTTTTTCCGGCGGCCCTTATCAGGTCCGCCGGCACCCCTCAAACAGTGGAATTTCTGCAAAAAAATTTGCAAATTTCTTAAGAAAAAGGGTCCAAATTTTCAAAATTTTCTCCGGCGGCCCTTCTCAGGGCCGCCGCCACCCCTCAATACAGTGAAATTTTCTGCACAAAATTGCAATTTTGAAAAGGATACAAAAAGTGCCGGAAATCTTTCCCTTATTAAAAATATAGTATCACTTAGCAAAAAATCAAAAAAAATTGGGCATTTTCGCAAAATTTTGATGATTTCGTTGCTGGAGACTCCCNTTGGGTCGACCCCTCCTACTTGTTAATGTATGATGCCATGTTCGGTGAAATAATTTTTAGATATTGTCCTTCTAATTACACATTTTAATTTCATAAATTTCTAACAAAATTAAATTTTTTTTAATTAATTCGATGAGTGTGGAAAGATTCGCAAAAACGTTCAATTTTTAGTCATTTTATTTTTCTTATGCGAAATTGCTTTACCATTAAGATCACTATAAAATAAAATGTTTATTCTGCTTCATTTTATATATATTTTCGAGTTCGGACTATTTAACCCAGAAATAAAATTGCAAAATAATTTTTATTCATTTTTGTAGATTTTGTTGGCCAATTGTTTGGCACAGACAGAGGCATTAATGCGAGGCAAATCGCGGGCTGAAGCCGAGGCGGAGCTGAAAGCAGCGGGAATGAGTCCAGAGAAAGTTGCGCAAATCGTGCCACATAAGGTAAGCTTTCAGGAATTTCAAAAAAAAAAATTTAAATCAAATCTTGAGGTTTTTTATATGACAATTCTCAGACCGATTTTCAATCTTTTTTGCATATTTTGAATTTTTTTGATAAAATTCGATCTCAATTAGATTTATTGGCTGAAATACTATTACAACAGTGCTTTTTAAGGTTTTTGAAGGGAATCGGCCCACAAACACCATTCTGCTCCCGGAAATCAATCCATTCACCCTCGGGACATTGATTGCGCTCTACGAACACAAAATTTTTGTCCAAGGATGCATTTGGGGCATCAATTCATTCGACCAATGGGGGTGAGTTTTTGGTGTTTTTTACCTCCACAAATCAGGACATAATGAGGGGGGAGGTTGCTAACTTTTCCCGATGATAAAAAATAACCTTTTTCTTTAATTAATTTTTTTTTATATGAAAACCTTATTTATAGATACCATAAGTCTTTGTTTCTCAAAAAAAATATTATTTTCGGATATTTTATTTTGCCCTTTTTCTCCACCTCGGTCGCCCACTGAAAATTTTTTTTGCTCAATATATTCTCTTCGTAAGACATGCAATTCTTTAATTGCTTTTCTTAGAAAACTCATTTTTGATTTCATTTTTTTTTTAATTTTAAACCTGTTATTCATAAAATTTGACCACCATAACCCTCGCATATTTTTAGAGTTGAACTTGGCAAACAATTGGCATCCGTGATCCTGAAGGAATTGCAAGGTGAATCAACTCCCGAAAAGCATGACCCGAGCACAAATGCTTCGATAGAATTCGTGAAGAAGAACTGGGCCTAATGATTGATGCTCATCGAGTTGAGGGGAAATTATTTATTAGGAATAAATTAATTTATAAACATTGTAATTTTTCAACCGGTAAGCCCAAGAATTCGTGTGCATTGTTTGTTTTTCACCAATTCTCAATTGATTAAAGCACATTAAAAAGTTGTATTTTTCATTTTATTTTATTGCCCGGCCGAATTTTTGATCCGAATAATTCTTGACTTTTTTGCATTAAATTTTTTAGCGCCTCGAAGCCCCTAGTTTTTCGTAGGTTTAAAATGGATGATCACGAACGTCCATCCGAAGTGATTGCTAAGGAAACAGCAGCAGTAGTGGAAACCCCGAACATGAGGTTTCGATAATCCTACTAGTTTATTTTTTTATTTCGTTTATAGCACTTATACATATTTTATAACAGACACCATTGATCGTCTAAATACATATTCTTATTGAAATTTTCCGAAATCGATAATAAAAATCTTATTTGTACTTGGATCAAAAAATGAATTTTTGATTTTCGAACTTGAACTATCGACACACAAACATCCTTCATTTAAAAAAAACAAAAAATTTCTTTTATTTGCCGGAACTTTTATTTATATTTTTCTTAAATTCTTTGCCAAAAAAAGTATAATCTCGATAAATTAAAAATTATTTTTTATTCTCCATCTCAGTAAATTTTTTATTTTCTTCCATTCTTCCCGCTTCTTTCAATTTTACAATGTTTAAAATTCAGGATTTTTAACATTTAAAAATTTAGGTCTCGATACCAGCCCGTGTCGCCCTATCCACAGCCGGCCACAGCAATACCATCACTTCGACGGTTCAAGCTCCAGATTGGAAGCAAAAAGTTGAAGCTACGCCTTGTGAGCAGTAAGCAATTTTTTTAGCAAGAATACTAATAAAAATTTTAAAATAGATTTTTACGTCAAATTTTTCAAAATCCTTAGAAAATCGGATATTTTGCAGAAGAAACCCTATCAGAATTCGTGGATGATCTAGTGAATTTATGTAGGAAATTTTTTACCGCGTCATATCTTAATAGCTCACGAGATGTTTTATGTGGATTTTTTTTTTGAACATTTTCAGAAAATGGACATAAAATAGTAAAATAACTCATTTTTGTTCAGTTTGAAATTTTCCCTATGAAATCATCCAGGCCAGTAGCCAGGGAAAATTTTAGGGGAGGGGTCGCCGGACAAAATTTTGAAAATTTTAGATGATTTTTAAAGGAAATCGTCATTTTTCAAAAAGTGCACGTCCCCNCCCCCCCCCCCCATACTCCCCCCGGATCGAGTCGTTTGGGCCCCGCCGATTGGGCCCTGCCATTTGGGCCCCGGCTCAGTTGGACCCCGCCGTTTGGGCTCCAATGATTATTATTATTATGCTAGTAGGAACTAGGAACAAACAATTAAGTAAACAATGAATAAAAACAAATATTTTTTTCTTCATAAATATGTTAAATATTTATTAATATTTTATTTTAAATGTATTTTACCTCATTGATTTTCATCTTTTTTATGAAGTTGGAGTGTAATGGAGCCATAGATAACCTATAACGGACTACCGAACCCGGCTATCTATGGTAGCCGTGGGGGGCTTAGGCCAAAAGCCATGTTCAATAGGTGCGGGCTGGATGATTTTTAGATTTTTAAATGCAAAATTTCTTATTGTTGAGCTCGCCGAAGGCGAGCCCAACAATAAAAATTTTGCATTAAAAAATCAAAAATCATACAGCACTCACCTATTGAACCGTCCTTCCTCATATTTTTATACATTAATATTGATGTAATACAAATTCTGAAAAAATAATCTGAAATTCTGTGCCTTTTCTTGCGACCATCCATCTGTTTGGCGGTTCATTAACACATTTAGAATCGAGCAGAAATCCTTCGATGCTAATTTTGTATGTAAGTACTTTTAAAACATTTTAATTTTTAATAAAAAAAAATTTAGAATTTTGGGGCCGAACTGACCTTTTTTATATGGGGACGGGGCCCAATCGGCGGGGCCCAACCGACCCCGACCGTACTCCCCCAGGCTACGGACCTGAAATCAACTAGTATTTAAAACCAAATTTATGTGTTTAACAGGAAATTTCCCCTCTGTCGCAAAATCCATTTTTTTATTTAGTATGGATTTAAATGTAATTTTTTCAATTCTTTCCAAAAACCCAAAACTTCTCCAGTTCCCGATGAGCAACAACAACCGCGTCTGCCCTTCCAATGCCATCTTTGCACTGCGCAGTTTTTGAACCCAGCCCACTGGGCTTGGCACTGCTTCATTCTGCACTATGGCGACCATCCGGCCACCGAACACCAACCGCTGCTCGATCCAATTTCAGTGGAGGACAACAACACCGATGAGCTTGGTAGGGAACCATTCATGCACACTTAAACCAAGGGCGTTGCCAGGACCCACCACCCCCCCCCCNAAAAAAAAAACGAATTTCAGCAACCCGATAGGGTCGGCGGAATTTTTTTGTCGCTAACAAGAATTTATGTATAACTTAAAGGGTGTCGTCGGAACCGCCGACAAAAAATTTGTCATTTTATACCCATTTCTTTTAAAAATTAGCAGTTTTTTTAGCTAAGTAGAACTGGAAATTCGGCAGCATTACTGAAATTTTGGACGTCACAGGGCCCTTCAAAAAATTTCTCCGACTTGGAATTTCGGGGGAGGGGGACGGGACCATGGCTGCTCCCTTGGCTTAATTATAACTTATTCATCCAAAAATTTCTTTTGTTTTTTATGTTTTCATTTCGAGCATTGAATATATTGGTGGTAAATATTTTGTGGGTTTCAGCTTTTGCCTGTCCGACCTGTTCTGGCCGCTTCGGTGCGGAGCATACGTTGCGCTCGCATATCAAAGCCGGCCTTGTGGTATGTGGTCTGTGCGGAGCGCATTACTGCTCTGAAACGCTGTTCAACACACATCAATGCCCGTTGTTGTTGGGATAGAATTGTTTTTTTTTGCATATTTCTAATTTTACAATCAAGGCCGGAGCCAGAAAATTTTTTCGGAGGACCTGATGAGCTTGGGTGGGATACGACGAGTAAAAAAAGTAACAAGAAATTTTTGGCATTTTTTTCAGAAATTTGAGATTTTTTTGCTGCTGAAGAATGCCGGCAGCCCCAATAAAGGCCACCGGAGAATTTTTTTTTTTTGAAAATTTAGTGATTCAACAGGGAGACCATTATGAAATTTTGTAACAGGCCCATAGCCAGGGGAGCATGGGGCAACTGCCTCCCCTCTTCCTCCGAAATGCCAAGTCGAAAAAATTTCGTAGGGTCCCCCTGTTGAAATTTTTTGAAAATTAAAGAAAAAATGAAATCTCTGGTTCCGACCTTGGGCTCAATCAAACATTTTATTTCTCATTTTTGTATTTTTCTTGAAATTTCGTATTTTTGCATCCTATGTTTGATAAATTTGTTTGATAAAAATTTCCCATATTTTTCTTCGATCGAATTTTGCATTAATTTTGCGATTTCTCGATATTTTTTTTTCATTTTTTGCATAAATTGAATTTTTTGTCCAAAAAATCTAAAGCCCGAAAAGATGAGCTTTCGCAACGACCAATATCTGCCGAGCGACCCGGAGTTGGTGGTGCCGCAAGAGATCTCGCTGTCAACACCATGGTTGAAGGCGGTCTCCGTGTACATGAACCTCGCTTGCGAAAAGGAAGTCAATGTGGGTTTTTTTAATTTTCTAACTAATATTGGATTTTTTTCTTATATTATGAGGATATTTTTATTAATGATATTTTTATCATGCACTTGTGATAGAATGATCTCTTGATTTTTATATATCTGCATAACTTGTTTTTTACTATATATATCTGCATAATTGCATATGAAAAATCCTTTAAAATATAGTAAAAAAAAGCCGAAAATTTATTTCACCCAACTCATTAGAATCCAGAAATTTCCCTTCACCCAAAAACTTACATTTGGTAGAACCCACAAAAATAAAGAAATGGTTAAAATTTCAAAGCCCCAATTTTGGTCTTTTCGAATTCCCTTGAAAATTTTAAATTTTCAAAAAACTTACATTTCTTCGAAAATTTCAAAACAAAAATTTTCAAGGAAATTCGAAAAATCAAAAAGGCCAATAATGGAGCCTTAAATTCTACATATTTTTTCTTTTTTTGGGCTAGCAAAGTTTAAAAAAAAGTTTCTGGGTTCTATGGAGCTGACCCCGATGGTATTTGTAAGTTAAAATATATTTTTTTCCTAAAAATTACGCTACCTATATATTTTTAATTAAAATTACTATTTCTATTCATTTTTCTGATAAATTTCAATTTTTTTTCAGGAATTCATGCTGCTGCGCCGAGAAGGCTACAACGACCCGCGCAAGACGGTCAAGGAGGGACGCGAGTTGACTGCGTGCGGCGTCAATTTTCTACGTAAATTGCGTGATGCGTGCGGCGACGAGGCACGCGCCTACGCCCAATGCTTCCACTACAAGTCCGATGAGATGAAACCGGTCTGGTAAGTCCAGACATTGATTAAAAATATTATTATAATGTTAAATTTCAAAGATGAAAAAATATTTTTTTAAAGGCTGCATTTGGCGAAAAATGACCACAAAATTCTACTATATTTGAAATTCTCGAAAAAAAATTCCGGTTTGAAGTCCAAAACTCGGTTTGGCCGTTTTTGACCTGGGTCACCAGAAATTTTTTTCTCGAAAAAGTCAAGCCAGGTCCCCCCTAAGCCCAAAAAATTAAAAATTTTCAGGGCATCGGGGGAGGAAAGAAAGAAAAAATCGAAGAGGAAAAGGAAAAAAAAAACGAAAAATTGCCAAATTCTGTAAGAAAAGAGACCAAGTTTTCAAAATTTTCACCGGCGACCCTTACTAGTATCAGGGCCGTCGGCACCCCCAAACCCCCAATACAATGGAATTTCTTCATATAAACAAAAAATTGGCCAATTTTCTTTAACAAAAGGTCCTAAAATCACGAAATTACTTCGGAGGCCCAAAAGCAAAATTTTTTTCTGGATGCGCCCCTTCCAAGCCCGATTTCTGGCTACGGGCCTGATTTCAATTGTTATAGAAATTGGTCCAAGCAAGAAATAGAGGAAATATAGGAATATCTTTTCACAAGTGAATACCAAAACCGCCTTTTTAATGCAACGACGCTGAAAAATTCTTATGAGAAATTTTTTTTCATTTTTTCGCACCTGTTATAAGGTGTCGCCGTGAGCAATACCCGTTGGACATTTGCGTGGACGAGAAGCTGGGCATCCGTCGGCCGCCAATTGGCCACTTCAGCAAGTTGCATGTGCATGAAAGCAGCAGGGTACCAGCACCGGATCCCAATGGTTGACTATTTTTTCAATATTTTTTTTCTATTACTGTACACTGTACTCTTTTATTTATGGGAGAGGGGTGGGGGCAGAGGGGGCGGAAAAAATAAAAATTTTCTTAAGAAAGGAACTAAATTTTCAAAAAATTGAACCCGAAACCTCTTTAAGAAAGGCAAATTTCTACAAAAACTTTATTTTTTTAAATAAAAATGATTAATTTTTTTACCCCCGTTAAGGAAGGAAAAAATTGGATTTTTTGTGCTATGGGCAATTCCGCCCCCATGACAAAATCCTGGATAGGCCACTGCTTGTAGATCAAATTTTTTAAAAATAAATACTACTTGAGTGATTAAACGACCCTAGAATCATTTGGAAAAATTCAAATGAAAATTATTGAAACGAAAGTTTTATTTTCAAAATTAAAAACCCAACGACGAAACACCGAAAAGTGCGGAATTCGGTCTTTCGTGAGCCCGCTGTTCTATAATAACGCGTCAGAGACGCATAATATTCGTTTTCTCTGCGCTTTTTTGCACTATCTTATCAGAACTTTGGAATTTCCCCATTATAGGGTCGATCGGTCACCCCAATAGTAGTTTGATTGTCGCAAAAATTTTCAAAGCATATAAATTATAATATAAAGCAAATGAACGTATTTGTAGAAATTAAATAAAAAATTTATTTATTTTTTTATAGACATATATAAGAAACCAAAATTATAAACCGTTATATATATAAAGTTTTATGAAGAATTAATTTTCATCCTTATATTAGAACAAATTAAGTTTTATTAAGCGAGGCAAATTTTTAACACTGAACGAACTTTCAAAAACTTGGCAAATTCCGAATTCTAGAGAGAAGGGCAACGGAAGCAACCCCCCCCCCATCGCGAAAAAAATTAAAAATTTTTCAGGGGACCTAGGGAAGAAGGAAATGAAAAAAGAAAAGGATTGTGAAAAACTTGCTTTAAGCTACAAATGACAAATTTCTTAAAAAAGGGTCTATATTTTGAGAAAAAAAATTCGGAAAAATTTATGCTCCTGCCCCCATGCCGAAATCCTGATTATGATGTCCCTGAGGTTTCCGATCTAAATTTCAAAAACTTTATTAGAAAAAATCCCGGATTTTTTACAAGTATACCACTTTATTTGGAGATTTATCACACAATTTTTTTCGAAATTTTGACATCGATAGGCCAAACTTCAGAACTTCAGATTTTTTCTTCAATTTTTCCCCTCTAGTGGAGCGATCCAAAATGCGCGACTACAAGGCCGAGGCGGCCAAACTGATGGAAGAGTTGCCGGCCGACTGGACGGTGGACCCGAAACACTACAGGAAATACAAGACATACGGTCTTGACGTGTTAGACTCGGTTGGCTGAAGAAAAGCGTGGACGAAGACGCCGACGAAGAAACAAAAACCCCGAAATTTTTGTTTAACGTTTGTTTGTGTGAATATAAATAGGAAAAAATTGATTATTGATACAACTATTTTGTCGGATAAAATTAATTTTTTTTGTCCTAAATTATACATAAAACTGAAGTTTTACTCTGCTTTTATAACGATTATTATTTTTCAATTTTTAAATAAATTTTCCGGCTTTGGGAAGTGAATAATTTTATTTCCGAATTAATATTTTTTGTGGCGCAAAAGGGGCCTGGAAATGATCCGAAAAATTTTACAACATTTTTTTAGACCAACCTTCCAATGCAAATAAATATGTGAAAAAATTACGCCTGATTTTTTGGCCTGTATTAGTTTTGAAATATATGAATTTTTTAATTGTTCGAAAAACGCGCTTATTTTGAAAAATTTAGAAAAAATTCAAGATTTCCACGGAATTCAAAAAACTGTTCAGGCCAAAAAGTTGCATAATTTTGCCCATGGTTTCTAAAAATTTCCGGATTGTTTCCAGAGGATTTTTCATATAGAAAAATAAAAAAAATATTTTGTCGCAAATTTTCATTTTTTGAATTTTCATCTTTTTTTCTTAAAATTTTTTAGATCTTTTTTTTGAGAGAGAAATGGTCGACGAAGCGCATTTTCAGATTGCCTTTTTCTCTGCCGATGAGAGGTATGCATGTGTCTAACCCTCTTTCTGCATCTCTGATGCCCTCTTAAATCCATGTATTCTTTTTTCAGCTCTAAAGAGTTGCTGCCTTCGGACGCGTCGATCAACGTGCCGGCTTCCGCGGAGCCGGATCAGCTCAACATGCTGATCAACAAGCTCGGGTCCATGAAGAGCGGTGAGTAGGGCAGCTGAAAATTGCCATAAAAAATTTCAAAAAAAATATTTTGCTTTAAATGCCTGAATCTTGGCCATGAATCGACTAAATTAGTTCTTTTTTTTTTGAATTTATATACTTTAAAAAATTTACCGAACATCTAGAAATCTGGCATATTTACAATATTTGGTTTGATTTTTCGCATTTTTTTAACCAAAAAATTTCCCGATGGGAAATTTTTAAATCAGGAATTTTGCAATGGCACCAAAATACCTTTAGGCCTCGGATTGAAAATCCAAAGAAAATCGGGTTTTCCGCCGGAGGGGATTTTCGATAATATCCGGAGTGGCCGAGTGGATAGTGATGTAGCCTATGACAGAAAGTAGGGCGGAGGTTCAAATCCCTTAAAGGGAATTAATTTTTTTAAATATTCCTTATGACACTTTTATAAAAAATTAGGTTCAAATTAATCCAACAATTTCTGGATTATTTTTTTAGAAAATTGGGAACCCGTCCACTTTGACTTTCTGATCGACACCATCCTGCTCCGATGTCCGCTGTTGGAGTTTGTGGAACAGCACAAATTGTCGCTGGAGAGCGCGCTCAGCATCGAATGCATTCGGCAGACCCCGACCCCACAACCCTTGATGGACATGGCCGACTCGGAATGGATCGGAGACCTGAAGGCCATCGCGCCGGATTGGTTCGAAATTTTTGCGCAGTTTTTGACTATGATTTATAAATTTTATTACGAAATATTCAGGGGCGGATCCGAGGGGGGGGGTATGAGGGGGTACCTAGTACCTACCCGCCAGCCCAAAAAATTCGTAGTGTGTCGTGAAGGAAAAGGGCAGAAAAATCGTAAATTAGAGGAAAAATTAACCAATTCTCTAAAGAAATGGGTCTATTTTTTTCATAATATTTTTTTATTAGAGAGCAGTTAATCGGTTAGCGATCGATTTTTTTAAAATTTTTAGATTCTACTAACCGAAAATAATCGATTGAACAATTATGTTTTTTTTCCAAAAATTTTTTTTGGTTCAAACTAGGGTTGTTGGCGACCGGTTCGGTTTCGGTTAACCGAAACCGAAAACCGGTGTTTTTGGCCCTAAAACCGAAACCGAAAACCGGGGGTCCCGAAACCGGCCAAACCGAAAACCGGGACCCCAAAACCGCCGGTTTTTCGGTTTTAAAAATCCACCCCTAAGAATGAGAAATTTGAGAAAATTAAGGTGATTTGGATACTCGAAATTAATTTAAATTTATTTTTTCTTGGCAAAATGTTCAAAAATAGTGTATGTCAGTTTTTCTCTATATGCTGCAGCAAAAATGATTGCATAATTTTCAATTATTATTTTTAGTTATTATTTTTAGGAANAAGACAAGCAAAAAACGCACAAAAAATTCACCCGGAAATTGGACGAACAACCATTGAAATGCTTGGCTGTTTCTACTCGAGGGCAACGTAAGGATTTTTCTTGTTTATAATTTTTTAAAATTTTTAGGTATTTTTAATTAATTTCAATTTTAATTATTTTTTTCTTAAGCACATTTTCCATTATACTTTTGTTTTTCCTATTTTTTGATTGATTTTATCAAAAAATTTATCATTTATAATTAGGGCTCGGACTTTTAGGGAAATCCCTATTTTTTAAAAAACAGGGAAACGTAGGGAAACGCTCAAAAACACGTTTTTAGACATATTTGAACGTATTTTGATGAACTTTTTTTCCCTATTTCCCTATTTCTATAAGCGCGGCTAAATTTTTCCCTATTTCGCCATTTTTTCCCTATTTTCTCCCTATTTTGGCTTATTTTTTTAAGAAATTCTTTATAATGCAATAAAAACCGAAAATTTTGGATTTTTTGGAAATTTTTTTAGTTTTTTTTGGAAAATTTTTAGATTTTCCGAAAAATTTTAGGAAAATTTTTAGTTTTTGTCTTAAATTTTTAAAATTTTCTCGCAAATTTTTTTTAAAAATTTCGAAAAAACTTTTTTTAATTTTTTTATTTTCTATTTTTTATGAATCTTCAATTTTTATTTAAAAACATCTCAAGATAATAGTTAAATTGATTATAAAAAGGCTTAATATGTTTTTTAGACAAAATTTTTGATTTTTAGGTCATATTTTGGGGAAAAAAATTTCCCTATTTTTGCCTATTTTCGCTAGATAGCTCCCTATTTTCTCTCTATTTGGGCCCTTTTTTGCTCCCTAATAGGTCCCTATTTTGGCTTAGGCTTTTTCCCTAAAAATCCGAGCCCTATTTATAATATATTTTTTAATTAAAATTTCACCATTTAAAAAATTTTTGGAGAAAAAAACTTTAAAATTTTCAAAATTTACAGGGTCCTTCGCCCTTGTGGGAGCGCAAAACCAGACGCTAACATTGTTGGAGCTTGAGTCGTCCAGCAAAAATGATCAACAGAGGTGGAAAATGGTGCCAACTGTAGTTTTCCGAGGCCACCAAAGTCAGTTTTTCGAAAAAATGTAATAAATTTTTAAAAATTTTCTCTCAAGGAAGCGTCGAATGTGTTGCAATCAATAGTGAAGGTAGAAAATTTTAAATTCTTTAATAAATATTTTTATCCCTCTGAAAAAATAAATTGTAAAGCTATAAATCTGCTGCTTTACATTTTATAAAATTTTTTTATGAACATCGAAAAATTCATCAAGGTCTTATTTTTTTTTAAAAAATTCTCCATAAAATCGAAGAAAATTTGAGCTTTTAATATTTTTCTTGTGTTCTAAAAAATTCCTTATCAAAGGGTATCGGCATGGATAGAAAAATTTGAGATTTTTTAAAGAAATTTTCGCGAATTTTTCGACGATTTTTACCCCACCTTCCTCCCCAAAGCCCCTGAAAATTTTTTAATTTTTTCAATTTCGGGGAAGGGGATAAGATAAGTCCCCTGTCGCCATTCCTCTTTAGGCACCCGGGCGGTGTCCGGCTCGTTTGACAAGTGCCTGAAGGTTTGGAACATGGAGCAACAGCAACAACTGCAAGACGGAGCAGAAAACGGAGGAGATGATCCGCACCAATTTGTTGCTGCGGGTTCAAAATCGGCAAAAAAGCCAAGGACCTCTGTGGTCACCAAAGTGAGGATTTTCTGCGGTTTTTTTTTAAATTTTTGAAATCAAAAATGGGCTAAACAGAAGTTTACGCGTTAGTTTTTGCATATTTTTCCAAAAAATTCCATCCAAAACAATCTTTCGGGTGGATTTTTTGATGCTGATTGAGAAAAATCGCCAAAAAATTTCCGAACCTAAAATTATTTCTCTAAAAAATTTCAGGAACTTTTTTCCAACACTTCCTGTGCAACCATTTTCTTATATCTAAAAATCAGAAAAATAGAATGCATAATCTGCTTAAATATCTTGCTTCAACTTATTTAAAATTGCTTAAAAATTTACAAAAAAAAATTAATTTTATAAAATTACAATTTTTATATCTTAAAAAGTCCCCGATGGTCACACTGGAATCGCATCGGGAAGCTGTGGTGGACGTGTGTTGGCATCCCCAAAATACTTCTCAAGCAGTTACTGTCTCCTGGGACCATCAGATGCTCGTGTGGGATCTCCAACTTGCGGGTAAAATTCATATCATTAATTCGAATCCATCCTAGCAGGCCCATAACGAGGGGGGGGCAAGGGGAGGGCAACTGCCCCCCCCCNCCCCCCCCCCCGAAACTCCAGGTCGAAAAAATTTTCATAAGGGTCTCCTGTTGATCTCACCGAATTTTCTCCGGCGGCCCCGATAGGGGCCGCCGGCACCCCTCAATGCATGGAATTTTTCTATATTAAAACAAAAATTGACCAATTTCTTAAGAAAATAGGTCTCAACTTCTCAAAACTTCTTCCTGCTCCGATATCCCTACGCTTCATAATACGCAAAAATGGGTCAGTTTTAATAAGAAAATGGAAAAAAACGCGAAATTTTCTTCGGCAAACCCTATCGGGTCCCACCGAACCGTTTTTTTTTTTGGCTCGTCGGCGGCGGAACAGCCCGACTTGTGGCGGGCCAACTTGTGGCGGCCATCCTGTGGCGGCCAACTTGTGGCGAAGGGAATGGAGTTCATAGTGATGTTTATAGACTAAAAACTACTAAATAACTAAATAAACAAAAGTATAAAATTGATAATAAATGGCAAAAATTATTATAATGAAAAAATAAAAAATATATATTTTTTAATTCCGTAAAATTAACAACTTTTATAACAAATTTTTCTTATAATTAATAATTAGGTTGAAAACTAAGTTTTGAGGGTCCTCAAATTGAAAATTTCAAAAAATCATATCTCTGTAATTTCGCTATCCATCCTTTTGCTCTCTTTTTTAAACTATAGATGAAAATGTTCTCTTTCATTTTAGCAAGAAAAAATCAACTTTAATTCACAGTTTAAAAAGTTATGATTTTTAACGTAAATACACCCAAAATTCGCATCCGACCATATTTTTCTAAGGTCCCTAGCTTAAAAATTCCGCCAAGTTGGGAATCTATCATTTGCACTAAATAATAGCACAAAGAACCTTCTTTTATAGCACAAAAAAATTTCTTACTTAGAGTATTGCAATAAAGGGTAATATGAGGTCACCAAAACCTCTCCAAATTAAAAAAAAAATTAAAAAATTCTTATACAGTGGTGGAAATATGTTTAGAAACACTATAGGACGGTTTGAAAAAATGTGAATAAAAAGCCAAACAAAGAAAAGAGTGACATTGTGTCTAACCATTCTCCATTGTTCGAAATATGGGTTCTGAAAAGTGTTTCTAAACATAATTCCGCCCAAAATTGAAGGTGTCAACCATTGATCGGGGATTAAGTATTTATTAAGGGAAGAGAGTGGGATGAGTTTGGTGTCATTAGAAAGCCCACAAAAAATGCTGTAGAAAATGGTTAGACACAATGTCACTCTTTTCTTTGTTTGGCTTTTTATTCACATTTTTTCAAACCGTCCTATAGTGTTTCTAAACATATTTCCACCATTGTAATTAATAATTAAAAAAATTAAATAATTAAAAAAACAAATTTATAAAAATTTTTCCTTTTGTAATAATTTTTGCCATTATCATTTTAGGCGTTTTGTTTTAGTTATTTAGTAGTTTTTAGTCTATACAAGATGGCCCGCCACAAGTCGGGGTGTACCGGTCGGCGGCGGGGAGGGGGTCGCCCCCCCCCCGAAAATTTTTCCTGACGATGCCCTTGAGGGGGAGGGGAAGGATTTTTTCGTGACAATTTGCTTGCGTGCAAAAAATCGGTCTTGATGCGAGAAAACATTGAGTTTTTAGACCCTTTTAATTTTTTGGTTTATTATGTTTTTGAGGTGCTAGGATTTAGAAAAACAGCCACTTTTGCCAATCTAGAACCATTTTTAATTTGCTAGCGAATGTGTGCAGAAAATTTTTTCCCGATTTTTTGTCCGTTTTAATTTTTTCGAATTAAAAAACGCGATTAAAATTCAAAATTCTGGTCCCAGCCCCCCATTTTTGCTCTTTTATTTTTAATCGAATCCAATTAACGGGATTTTTTGTTCAATTTTTTATGCAACTTGGTTTAGCAGAGTTTTGTGAACATTTTTTGAATATACTTGGGTTCAAAACCCTCTGATTTATATTTGCAGGCCCAATTGCCACCCTTGCGCACAACAAGGCGTTCACCGCAGTTGCAGTTGGACCGCTGAACGGACTGGCGTTGACCGGTTCCAGCGATCCGGTGATCCGCATGTGGGATTTGCGCAGCAAAGGTGCAGTTTTTAAGTTTGGGACGAAATCTTCAATCCAATTTTTTTAAAAATTTTTAAAGAATTTTTTACGCAAAAAATTGTTTCAGAAGGCTCCATGGTCAAGCAATGCTATCTGGGCCACATGGGCTGGGTGTCCGATGTGGCCTGGTCCCCCGACAAGGAGCATCTGTTCGTGTCGTCCAGCTTTGACAACACGGTCAAGATGTGGGACATCAGGTAGACACCGATTACAGTAATCACTAGACGATAGACACCTACAGCAATCATACAGTAACCCACCGGTGTCCGGACAATTGGACAATAAAAATGGTGCGAGACTCTTAGGGACTCCATTGGGACGGGACTCGTGTACATATAATTTTGAGAGCCGCATCGATTCATCATATTATTTTACTAAAGTACGGGACTCACCCTCAACCTAATGAGTACGAGTACCACCATTCCCATTCGTCTTGGCTCTATGCTCTCACAATCAGTCCGTGTTCCGCTAGTGTCCCAGTCGAGTCCCCACGTTCCTAAAAGTCCTGATCCACTTTTTAGTGCTCAATTATCCAATCTAGAAACTACGAGACCTCCATTCGGTGCTATGGCGTTTAAAAAAATGCCATGATGGACGTTTAAAAAAAGTGCCAAAACCCAATATGTTCTCCAAAAACTTTTTGTAAACGCTGCTAGACCAAAACTTCCAGCGACAAAGTTGTGCAAAATTTTATGCTCTATCTTTTGGTATTTTTATTTTTTCGAAATTCGAAGAAAAAGTTCGAAATTTTTTGAAAATATCGAAAAATAGGGTATTTCTTGAAAATTTCGAACTTTTATTTGAATTTCGAAAAACTAAAATACCGGAAGATTTTTTGTACCAAAAAGTTTTTGGAGAACATCTTACATCTTGGATTTTGGCACTTTTTTAAAAATGCCCATTATGGCATTTTTTTAAACGACCCAGCATCCGTTAGAGTACCAGTCAAGTCCCCAAGTTCCTAAACCCAATTATCCTGATCATCCGTTCTTGTTCTTTCAATACAACTACTATTTGTTCAGAAAAAATAATTTTTAGAAGTCCAAAGGCAGCGCTGTACGATCTGATGGGCCACAAGGACCGGGTGCTCTGCGTGGACTGGTCCATGGCCGACCGTGTTGCCAGCGGCTCCGTTGATTGCACAGTCAAAGTGTTCTCCACTTGATCACATCCCGTGTGACGGACTTTGTTTGTTGTTATTTGTGACCTTTGACCTCCTCTAATTTTTGTTTTTTAGCTTTTTATTTTGTTATTTTTTTAGATTTTATTTAATAAAATTCGTTATAAAATTTTACATATTTAGAGCCAGAATCCTTAGACAATTTTCATCTTTGTTCGGTGCCAGGTCTTAAAAATGCCACGTTTAATTTAAAAAAACGTATTTTGCCGGATTAGGCCGAGCTAGGCCTTAACATTTAAAGGTCAAAATATGCAAAACAATAAAATTTTTGGAAAAATTTTATTGGCGTTTCCGAGAAAAATTTCAAATGGATTTTTCGGCTATTTTGAAAAATTTCACTGAAATTCAAAAAAAAATTTTATATAAAAAATCGAGCATAATTTTCTGTTTTTACCAATAAATTTTCGCTTATAGCACATCAATTTTTCCTAGCTTCTCTCGATTTTTGAAATTCCAATTTTTTATTTTTTTTAACATCAGATTTTCGGGAAATTTTTTTATACATTTTGCCTTCACGAAGATTCAATATAGAATCGGCCCATTTAGGCTCCACCCACTCACGATTTCTTAGGGGGTTAAGCGAAAATTTCATAACAATTTTTCATAAAAAAGAGTTATTTACGTCAGCTGCCTGGGTGATCGGCTTATAAACACCAGCAGCAGAGAGGAACGGACCGATCGATCAATGAGCTAATAAGTGATCAGGCTAACATCCGTTAGCTGATCAGCGGAAAAGCCCCAGGGCTGTTGCTCTCTGATAGGTTGGCGGATGCGTGCCTTTCCCCGACCCGCCGATAAGCAATTAGTTTTGATCACCCACAACAAAACCCGCAAAGCTAAATTAATGGCCTTGATCTGTGGTCCTTTTGAAAAAAAACGATTTTTGGCGTCATTGTTGAATACGTCATTGTTGAATGCTGATTTATGATTGAAAGTTTGCCACTTTCAATCATAAATCAGCTAATTTTTAGCAAATTGATCAATTTTTTATTTAGTTAACGATCGATCCAAAAATCAATTTTTGGCGCAATTTTCGAATTCAAATATTTTGGCACCAACCACTACGTTAAGTGTGAATCGTGAATCCCCTTATTTTTTCTCTTAGTAGTCAAAAAACTTTGGAAAAAAACTTCCAAAACAAAAAAAATCGATGAAATGGAATGACAAGCTTGTATTGCTCACTTTTTATTGGCCTGATCAGAAGGAGAAGCCTGAATTACTTCTTCCTCATTTTCATCGATTGTTCCCTACATATTTTATGGGTCACAAAAAATTACACTCCGTCCGAACTCCAGTGGGCTATCCGCCGATAGAGAGGAGTGATTGTGTCCTCATCATCAAACAGCAATTTTCGCAAAAATGTCCCAATAATCTTAAGGAAAAAATCCAAAAAAAAATTTTTTCTCACATTCCACCTAGGGACAGAGAATTTGGCATTTAAACCAGCCCTGCACAAAATTCAAAAAAAAATTTTTTTGGGGGATCAAAAACCTCGGCATGCTATGCCACCCAAAAATTTGAGTTTTAAGCCCATTTTCCTAAAAAGGTAAGCCTTTTTCGCTTAAGAAAAATTTGCGAATAAATTTGACGCTATTAGGGGATTAGGTGAATTTTTTTCTGAAAAATTGGACCCATTTCTTAAGAAAACAACTGGTCAGTCACCATCTGAAAACTATCCGTAAGGGGTAGAAAACCTTAAAACCCAATTTTTTTACAAAAAAATTTTTGCCCTATACAAACATCACATCTATTAGGGAGGACTAATAAGCTTAACCCTCGAAAAGTCAAGAGAGGGGTACTTCAACAGGATCCTCCGAAGTGATCAGCCTTAGGTAAATAGAGAGAAAAACGCATTTTCCTACTCCTTCAAAAACGCTCTGCTCATCACTTCCAAAAATCTCAAAAAAATCCACCAATTTCCTTTCCTGTCCTCCTGATTATCGATTGATTTATCGATTGATATCAATCGATCGATTATTACGCAATGTCCCGTCCCAAGCCTTTCCTGCGTCTCAAGTACTCAGTCGCTGGCGTCAACGCCGGCGACAACAACAATAGTTCTGTGCGACGCAAAGCAACGGTCGCTGGCGTCAACGACAGTTCCTTACGACGTAAAGCAACAGTCGCTTCAATCGTCCAGCAACAGCAACAGCAGCACCAACAGTCGCCCAAGTCGTCGCTGCCGGACCGCATTGTCGCCGGCGACAAGGGGCCCTCGCGCAAGGTCACGCGAGCGTCGCCGCTCGCACAGCAGCAACCGCAGCAGCAGCGACTGAAGGAGCAGAGCGGCGAGCAGCTACTGGAGAAGGAGGAAGAGGAGAAGGAGCCGAAAATGGTGATATTTAAGGGGGG
>LDKF01003293.1:9232-19765 GCA_001026735.1 Rotylenchulus reniformis | reverse complement strand
CTGTATTAGCACTGGTAACGTGTAAAATGCCGCACAGCACGTGTAAAAGGCGAACACGTTTCAAACACGGACCAGTCTTTGCACTTGTTTTTGGTACGTGAGTACGTTACACGTGTACCCCCTGACTACTGGTACGTGACACTTGTACGTGATTTTTCAAAATGTCTAACTCTAGTCATAGGTATAGCCAGGACCCAGGAGGGATGTAAACCTCCCCCACAAAACGAGAAAAATCACAACAAAATGAGAAAAAAGGTCAATTTTCTCAAGAAAAAATTTACTGAAAATCAAGGATTTTCGGCGCTTATTGATTTTTTTCTTGAAAATCAAGATTTCTTTTAATTTTCTATCGGTCCAAAATGAATCCGATTGTTTAAACTAACTGTATAAATAAAGGGTTAACCGCTCAAAAAATCTGAAAAATTCGCAATATTTTTCAACGCATAAAATTCCTGATAAATTTTCAGCTTTTTTTGAAAAATGAGACTTATAAAGAAAAAATCCTAAAAAAAATCAAGGCCTCAGATATTTTTGAAAATCCATGGCCTCAAAAACTATGAAATCATAACCCTGTGAAAGAATTTTGAGAAATTAAATTGCTTGTTTTAATGAATTTATAGAAATTTTCTAAAACCCAAGACCTAAGAAAAATTTGAAATTATATGGGTCTATAAATTTTTCTTAAAAACCATAAATCTGTATTTTTTGAAAAATTTCCGAAATTCTGTTTTGATTTTTCAAAATTTGCGAATTTTTTTTTAGTTTTTTTGAGCATTTTCTAAAAGCATCAAGTTCAGGATTTTTCATTTTTTGAGAATTCTGCATTGGTGATACATATTTTGGGGGTGGTGATATTTTGGAAGGTGATATTATGGGATGACACCATAAATAAAAACTATCCCATTTTAAGCCAATATTTATTAGCATCAAATTTGGTGTTAAATTTAAATTTTGGACCAAAAATACAAAATAGAATTAATACTGTGATTGCAGGAAAGTGGAGCATTCGTGTACGGTGCCATGAGCTTTTTGGACAAGCTGAGCAATGGTTAATTAAATTATTTTTAATTTTTTTATATTTTGTTTTTTTATAATTCAGGGATCATCGTCTGGCTCCTGGAGCTGTACAACCCGTCATGTCGGAGCAGTGGGCCCGGCCACGGGGCTGCCTGTGCCCGGTTCTACCGGGATGTGATCAGTTTTGTGCCTGGCGGATGCGCGATCGGGATCCTGATCATTCTGATTGGGATGGACATGCACAGACTGGGCCAGAGAAGCAGACGACGCAGAGAGAGAAATGAGAGAGTGTTAGAGGGAGAAGGAGAGGCCGATGAAGAAGTAGCACAACAACCACAACACGGAGGACAGGACGACAGGGAAAGAGAGCAGCAGCAGAGACGCAGAATTGCAGGGGAATTTGGTGAGAAAATGCATAAAATTATTATAAAAATATAAAAATTTAAATGATTATTTAAAAAGGTACCCCGCCAAAAAAATGGTAAATGTAAATTTTTTTAGGTGATTGAAGAAGAAATTGACCATTTTTCTTAAGTAATTGCATTAAAAAGTTAAATTTTTTCCGACGGCCCTTAAATTTTTTTCCGACGGACAGGTGATCCTTATTATTCTGAAAATTTTTCACAATGCAATTTTCCCAGGAAAATTTAAAACTCAATCTCAAAATTTTTGAATTTTTTTTCATTTTTTAACTCTAATGTAAGCCGCTAGAGAAATTTGTGCCCTCCTCCCTAATTTTTTCCGGCAACAGCCCTAACAGAAAATTATGATAATGGATTAATACAAAATTTATTCAAAGACTAAAATTCGCTAAACAATCTAATTTTGAAAATCCTCTTTATTATGTAAGAAATTCTTTTATTTTAATTTTACATTTGAACAGATTTGTCTCATCCGGCACTGCCTTTGCCACCATTCGAGGAAGTTGAAGAGGAGGAGGAGGGGGAGGGGGAGGAAGAACAACAACAACCACCACCGCCCTCAAACCCGAACATTGCCCAATTGCCAGAATGATCCATATTAAGGACCAAATTTTGCTTTTACAAAATCAGTGATGGATAAATGCGCGCCAGGAAAGAAAGGGCCCAAGGCCGGAAAATTTCGAAAAAAATATATTGAAAGAGTTTTTTAATATTATCGCATTTTTTTAATTTATAAATGGAAAAACCTTATAAAGCGCAAAAATTATTTAAAATTATTTTCGTTTTTGGATGAATTAATGCAATCCAAAATGAAGGGCAGAAAATTAATTGTAGTCCTAGGAAATTTGAAAATCAAACTGTAAGAAACTTTCGAAAATAGCATTTCGAAATATTTTTTACAATTTGTGAGCGGAATATACCAAAAAATAGGAGCTTCGGCGAGCAATTGTCCACAGAACCGGCGTCAGAAAAAATTTTTGGAGGGGTACAAAAAATTGGCACAAACGAAAATTTTTGAAAATAAGTGCATTTTTCTTATGAAAATTTTAATTTTTTCTTTAAATTTTTCGAGTTTGGGAGGGGCATGTGCCCCCCTTTGCCCCTCCCTGGCGCCGGGCCTGATTGTCCATCTCTGGTACCTTTTTATTTATTTTTTATTATTTATTTATTTATTATTTGTTTTTCTACTTAAATACCCACAAATTTCCATTGCTTGAAAATGGTAAATTCCTCCTATTGTTTCCCTCCCGAATACGGCCTTACTTCTTAATGATTCGAAAATATTTATTTTGATATTTTGCATATTTATTTTTTACCATTAACTTCACTTGCATTTTTATTTTTACATCATTTTTGATGATATTAATTTGATCAATTTTTCATCAAAATCTCTCTTTTTCCTGCATAAATTATTGCAAATTTACTAATTTATTCGATGAAAAATTCCGTAATTTTTATTTATTTATCCATAATATGGAAAATAGAATTTGTTATTTGGGTGCCCAAAAACGAAAAATCTTTTTTTTTGGCTTTTTTTTTTGAAAAATTGCATTTTAATAGATATTTTTGAGATTTTTATATGCGAAAAAATAAAATAATTTTATTACTTATATTGTAAAATAAAAATTTTAATCCGATTTTTTGGCATTTTAATGCATAATTTGCACAAAATAAATTTACAAAAATTATTTTCCAACAATTTTTTCCCAATTTTTCAGACCTAAATTTTTCCTTTCAGGGCCCATGCCTAATGTTTTGTCCCGCTTCGCCGCCGGCACCCTGGGCCTGCGCCTTTTGCCCGCCCAATGCCACGAGATCAGTCACACTTGGCACCCGAGCTGTGTGGGCGCCGTCTGGGACCCTTATATTCCCGCGTGGCTGTTCTGCCTGAAGACCTATGGGACGCTGTACACGGTGGGAATTTTTTTTAGTATAATTTTGTTTAGGATTTTATGGAAAATTTTTAAAGAACTTTTAAATTACAATTCATATTTTTAAATAAATGCTGCGAATTTTATATCCCTTTTTCATATGGGAATTAACCACTTTTTGCTTTTTTAGAAATATTTTTCGACAGTGTCCCCGTGGAAAATTTGACCAATTTCCTAGGAAAATTTGCTAATTTGTATTTTGTGCTTTCCCCTTCCTGTTCCGGCCTCTAAAAAATTTAATTTTTGCGGGTTTCGGGGGGCCAAGACCCCCGTGCCTCTCTGGCCACAGGCCTGGAAGGGCACTATCTGATTTCAATCTAGTTTTTTGAATTTTTGAAATTTTTTGTTGTTTTGGATTTGAAATTTGGAAGATCATTTCGGGTCGAAAGGAAGGAACTTGATTGAAAATTTTAATTTATCCAATATGTCCCTGGATCGCTTACTTTTTTTTAAAATTTTTAATTTTCAGCTCAAAGCCCTCTTGGACCAAAAGGGCCGTGCGGATCGTGTGCGTTGGTTGCGCGTGGCGCTGAACACCCTCCGCTCCTCGGCCTTCCTCACCACCACCGCCGTGCTCTTCATGGCCTGGCTCTGCATTTTTCGGTATAATGTTGTGGGGAACTCCGAAGCAACCGACTTTAAATCCATTTTTAACATTGAAAAGCATTTTTTAAATTAAATTCTTAAAATTAAAAATTTATGAAATGCTAAATTTACCGATTAAATTTTGAGTTTTTTCTAACAATTGTAAAGTTAGAATTAAATTTAGATTAAATAGTTCTAATCCAGGCCTTGCTCCGCTAGAGGCATCGCGAAAATTCAGCGATTTTCGGCCATTTTTCATAAGAAATTGAAGCGTTTTTGCTGGTAGGTTTTTTTAAGAGATTGGTAAGGGATTTCGGTGGCATCGATAGGGACCACCGGAAAATTTTTTGAGAATTTGACCCCTTTATTGGAATATTTCGATTTTTTTCTTCCCACTTTCCTCTCCGAACTCTTTAAAATAAAATTTTCAATTTCCCGGACTTGGGGATGAGCTCTATTGGCCTGGTCTAATCGCCTTTTCATTTTTTCAGTCGTTTGCTCGGTTTCGCCACTTGGCCCACCATTTCCACGCTGAATGCCTTTGCTGCCTGCGCGATGACAATTTGGATCGAGCCCATGCCAAGGAGGGGCATGTTGGTGCCTTATCTGCTCAACCTGGTGGGTTTTTAATGGAATAAAACCTTGCTCTATATTCTTTTTGGGAAGTAAAAAATAAGAATTTTTTGCCTACAAAAACAATCCAAGGCCTTGGCAATTTCACAATTCCCAAAAAAAATTCATAGGCTTAGGATTTTCAACAATTTCATAGGTATTAGTATTGGAAAAAACACAGGCCTAGGGTTCTCAAAAAAATAAGTCTTGGGTGTTGAAAAAATCATTTGGTGGGTAAAGGACTCATGCGCCTAATTGATACTAACAAGTAGAGCCCGGATCTGGACTGGATCCAGTAGTCCAGAATTCAGAAGTTTTGGAAATATTCTGGATTTATCCTGGATCCAGAATCTAGGTACTTCCCATTTTCAATCCAGAAATCTGGATCCAGGAAGAACCCGCTGTCCGGGCTCTACTAACAAGTTTCAGGAATAATTTTTGCATATTTATTTCAGGCATCGGAAGCCCTTTTTCGCCAAGCTAAGCACCGCGGGTGGTGGAAGCGGCCTTCCGCGCTCCGCTCCCGCGCACAATCCGCACTGTTCGGCCTCTCAGCCGCCGCGATGGTCGCCCTCTTGGACATGAATTGTTCCGGATCGAAATCCGCCAGGGCGGCCGCATCGTTGGCCCAATTTTTGCGGAACAGTCACGGGGTGGAGGTGGAGAAGCAGAGACAAGAAGATCCGGGTCTGACACTACGGGCAAAGACGCAGAAAACGCGGAGTCGAGAGAACCAGATACCGGATGAGACATCATCGAATGTTGATAGCACACGGCATAGAAGAGGGTCTTTTGGAAGAGTGTGTGGGAGCAGAGAAAAAGATAGAGATGATGGACTACGGTGTCGGAATCGACAGACACACAAAGAATGCGCCAGGCGAGCAGGAAAGGTCAGGGGTGTTTAAAATTTTTGAAATTCATTTTAATGCAATTTTTCGCGGTAAAATTTCATTTATGGCAGAAAAGAATTTTCGGGATGGGGACCCACCCCCGTGGGGAAGAGACCATCGAAAGTAAAAAAGCTCCCGATAGAGTCCACATCCACAAGAGAAATTTTTTGCAGTTTAAGCATTTTTCTTAGTCGAAAGTTTGAGCATTTTTCATTAGGAAATTTCTTTTTGAAAATTTAGACGAAATCTAGAGGGAAAATGAAAATTTTCGACTTGGCATTCAAGGGAGGGGGTGGGAGGCTTCTGAAAATTTGATATAGGAATATAAAATTTTTCGGATTTATGACCCGTAATTAGTTTTTATTACCCATTCAATTTATATTTACCAAAAATTTCAGCTGGCCCTGAAGAACTTCTCGCTGTCTTTGGGTGCCGTCGTTGCGCTCAAGTTCGTCCGTATCTTATGGGCCGCAACTGCAAAGGCCAAAAATGCATCAAGTTCGAGCAGTACAATAACAACAACAATTGGCACAGTATTGTCCTTGCTCCGATTACCCGCCTTTTTGGGCACTATGCCCCTGCTCTGCCAGGTCATTTTTATTTAGATATAGAATTTAACATTTTTTTGAGAGAATTTCCAGAACCTGGATAAATTTTTATTTTGATCCTGCCTTGCTTTAAATATTTATTTGGAACCCTCGATTTTTTCCTTTCAGAGCTCTTTTTATATTTTTTGGAGCGGATTATTCAATATATTAATTCAACAAACCCTGAACCAAGAGCTTTACTCTTAAATTTTTTTTATCCTTATTATGGTTTGATAAATCCTCCCCCCCCCCCTCATAAATTTTTGCACTTCTCAACCCATTATCCACCACATAATTTTCTATACAAATTTAAGAGGCCTGATCAAGGTTTCCTGTTTCCTTTATCAACTTTGAAATTCGCCCAAAAATGTCCTTTTCTGAATTTATTGACACAAAGTAAAAAAAAAATTACCTTTTTTGTTTTTTATTGTGTTTTTCAGTTCTCCCAATGTATTTGTGCGAGTTTGTTCCCCAACAAAAATGTTCTTCTGAGCCGTTCTCTTAGCGTCGGCATCAGTTCCGGTCTTGCCATGGCATTCTTATGGCCAAACAACACGCTGGCACTCTACGTCTTTTGGAAAATGGTCGAGGTGTGGGTGATTTTTTTTGCAATATTAAACACAAGTCGAAAAATCAATTTTCCTCTATGGGATACTGAACCTCCACTCATATTCCTGCCAGACTGCATCATTAGCCAGTTTGGCAGCCCAGGTTTTTGTACTAGTAGTAGGGTTCCCTCCCAAAATCTAGCTTCACAGGTGTTTTGGTGTCATTCGGTGCAGCAATTTCTCCTTTACGATTTCGCTACAACAGGAAACATTTTGGATGGGAAGGGTTATCGCTAAAAATTTTTGGAGAAAAACCGCGTGTTAACTTATAAAGTGCTAAAAAAAATTAGGGCTCTTAATTTGGAAATTATGAAGAAAAATTACAAAGGTTATGAAAATTGGGTCTGTGAACATTTTTAAAACCCCGAGGCCTGCAAGAAATTGTACAAACAAANAAAAAAAAAAGAAATAAATCGAGATTTTTAAAGGGAAATACCAGTAGTTTTTTAATTTGATACCCGATCCAAAAAACAAAAAAAATTTATCCCTTTAAAAAATTTCTTTCCAAAATTCTTTCCAGACAAAAATTTCAATGTGCCTAATCAAAAAAATAAATAGGTAAATAAAATCATGCCATTTATAAAGATTAAAACCCCATAAAATTACCCGTTGATTTGGGAGCCGAAATATGCCTAATTGGAAAAATAATTATTCATGTCCAGTTATAAAAACTTACTTATTTTTGACACCGACAAAAGTTCATGGGATCATTTATCAAAAGAATGATCCAAAAATTTTAAAATTTATAATAAAATGGAATTCATTTTCCTCTCCTCCCAATCCCAGATTGCAACAGGTGAACCGGCCACTGATCGATCGGACTTTCGGCACAAATGCTTGTGCTAGGCTACCCCCGGATTACCGACAGCCTATAGTGGCGCCCAAATTACGGACACTGAACCCGTCACTTTATCAATTAGGACCGGATCACTTTTAAGGGTATGAAGTATCATTTTCAATTTTTCTTCTTTTCACTTATTAATTTGCATATCTTTCCTAAATTGCGCCCAATAAGTTTTAAAAAATCCTAAGTGGCCTATTTTGTAATCTATAAATACGAGCAGGCCCCAACCAGAATTTTTGGGATGATCCAAGAGAGGGGGAGGCAGCTCCAAACTTTTCAAAAAAATTTATACAAAAAAATTTTCACAGAGGACCATTTTGTTTTTTTGGTTTTGGCATTTGGGGGGATTCCCCCCTCTCCTCCCTGGCTATGGGCCTGATACCAAATAACTAGCCCCCGCTCCGCGCATATCAAAATTTAAATTATATTAGATTCCTATTTGTTCATTTTAATTTTACCATTTTGTATTATCCATATCACGAACTTTCATTTCAAAAATGCCATTGTTCACATTTAAAAAAGAAAAATTCCTTTTTACAAATTCTTCTTCATGTTGACCATAAAAAATTGGTCTTCAAACACAGAAATTAGGTATATAAATCCCGGATCATCCTCCCGAATCACACGCGCAACTCTTTCCGCCTCCGTCTCTCTCCATTCTCCGTCGGCCCTTTTTCCTCCCGCGACGCGGCTCTCAACCTTTCCGCGAACTCCTTGCTGGGCACCAGTTCCAGCGCCATCTGGCTCACTCGGACGGTTCTGCCGGCACCGCCCGGCGGCCATGCCAACTCCACAAAGGCGCTGGCGTTCTCTTCGTCCATCGATGTCACTTGGCCAAACGCGCCTTTGTTCAGACCACCTGAAAGATGCGTTAAAATTTTTTTATACATAGGTAGGCCATTTTGGTAAAAAGAGAATTCCTGCTCCCTCCGCGGGAAGGAGGTCCGGCAGCCCCGATAGAGCTCGCCGGAGAAAATTAAAAAAAATTTAGTCTTAAGGGAAATTATCATTTTCAAATTTTCCAAAAAGAACCCTACGAAAGTTTTAAATGCGAAAGTTCTGCGAAAGTTTTGATTTTTATCTAATTTGGTAGGGGAAATTTTATTTAATAGGCTAGATAGATTAATGCGAATATTGTTTCTGAACAATTCTAAAAATGTTTTACAAAAATTGAAAAGCTTTATATGTTCCCGAATTTCGAACAAACACGGAAAATTTTTAAAAAATCTCAGACGAATACGCTTACCCAAACATTTGACGTAGGAGTGCTTGCCCAACTGCTTGTCCTTCTCTTGCATCTCTTCTTTGGCGCCTTTCTTCGAAGTTGGGGGTTCTGCGGTGGAGGGAAGCACGGCGCCGAGACCAAGACCCTGAATTTTTAAAAATAAATTAATTATATATAAAAAATTTCTTACATAAATTTCAAATTCGGTTTTTTTGTAAGTGGGAACCTAAAGATCAGCAATGCTGTGGCATTGGCATGCTGCTCCTCAAACGCCACTTTTCGGTTTTCAATTTTGGCAAGACTCTAGGATATGCTGGGATCTGGGTGAGGATCCCCCACTGCTGGATCTTGCCTTGTAGCCCATTAATTTAGAATGTTTTGTGACTCGTAAGGAATCGAACTTGAGTATATCATTTATTGTTGGATAGGACATCTACCGCGAGGACAAGTGGTAGATTTTTGATTCAAAATCAAAAAATACTCAAATTCGAGTCTCATGGAGTTCCTTTCATATATGGACGCAATAGAGCTCCTAAAAGTACCAGTGTTGTCGTCAGAAAATTTTTTAGGGGTGTAGGTAGAATTTTCGCCTATCGGGACCGCTGGGGGAGATTTTTTTAGGGAAACTTTTTTTTTAGAAATTTGGGCCATTTTCTGAAGGAATTTGTTATTTTTTCTCCCCATTATCTGAAGTATTTTTTTCCCGAGTTTGGAGAGCTCGTGGCCCACCCTCGCCCTCTGGCGACGGGCCTGTGTCTGATTTTTTTACAATTTTCCAAATTTTAAAAACCTAAATGTTGGATTTGTCCTTCCTACAAACCTTAGGACGCGGTGCGGTGACGCGCAGCGGAACAGCCTGCGGGTTGGACTTGCCGATGCAGGACTTCTCATCTTTCCAGCCGCATCCGCGCAGAAAAGCCAGCCCGAACTCGCCCACCGGCATGCTCTCGTAGTCCGGGTCCGCGTCGTCCGCCACCACCACTGTAGGTCCGGTTTGCAGGCCAGCGGCAGATGCGGAAGAAACGGCGATTTTCTGCGTTAAATGACATCATTAATCCATTAGTTAAGAACGAAAAAAAAATAAAAAAAACGATTTTTGGCTATAAATTCCGAAAACATACAGTTGTATAGCTTGCAAAAAACTAATTTTTTTTTTTGCTAATTTTTTCTTGAATTTTTAAGGTTGCTTCCGAAATTTCTAGGGTTAGTAGAGAAGCTGAGGATTTAAATCCCACCTGAAATCGGGGGGAAAAATTGAAAAATTTCAGAGAGTCGGTCGGTAGAGTAGGAAGGAAAAACGAAAAATTGTAATAAAGAGGAAGAGGTTAAATTCTTAAAATTTTCTGTTTCCGACACCCCTTAATACAGTGTAAATTTCATAAAACAAAAAAAATAAATTTCATAATTCGTTTTTCCCACAAAATTGACCATTTCTTTCAAGAAAATGGTCTAAAAGTGCGAAAATTTTTCCAGATGTCTTTTTTTCTGACGACTCCTACATGAAAAAAATGTTCAGATTAACCCACCAAAAAACCGCTAAAGCCTTTTCTGAACAAAAATTGTAAAAATTTAAATGGCCAACCTCCTGCCGTTGGTTCTCATCAACACTCTCGAGCAACAGTGCGAGTCTGGCCCGGTCCGCGTCGCTGGCGCTTCCCTCCTCCACCAGCTGTTTGATGCGTACAATTTGTGATTGGGTGGAGAGTTGAAGGACCGGGATCACAAAAAGCTTCTTCTCCCGTTTGGCGCGCGGTTCCGCACTGAAAACAAATTGAAAAATTAAGGTCCGAAAATCCGGAAGTATCAAAAAAA
>LDKF01003292.1:0-20641 GCA_001026735.1 Rotylenchulus reniformis | reverse complement strand
CCTTTTCTTCCTTCGCCCACCAACTGGCTCGCCACCAACCGGCCCGCCACCAACCGGCCCGTCACCAACTGGGGTGTACCGTATCTGGAACGCCAGCGCAATAAGTTCGAGAAGATGGTGAGTTAAAAATTGTGCAAAAGATACAAATAAAAGTCAGGAATACGGTTCCCCTGATCGAGTTTAAAAGAGTATGTTTTATAAGAACATAAAACGAAATATATTATAATCATCGGAGAATATTTGCTTTCCAGTTTAATTTCTACTAAAATTATTTTTCTGCTAAAAAAATCCCCAAAATTCTACATTTTTAGGCTTTTCGATTTCAAGATAGTTTTCTGCTTAAAATTCCATTTTTATTATCTATTTTTCTCACAAGTCTATGTAATATTTTTTCTTCATAAAATCGTTTATTTGAAGGCATTTTTATCGGCGCTCCCTTTGATATGGGTGCCGTTGGGCCATTTTTTAAAAAATTGTCTCTTTTATCCTATTGCTTTGATATTTTGAATTTTATTATTCACGTCAAAAATTTATATATTCATCCTTTCACCTTATATCGAAGAATTCATCATTTTAACATAGAATTTCTTGTGCTATAAATATAAATAAAAAATAAATTGGATTTAAACTTTATTCTTCAATCTATTCCCCCAACATGTTTGGCTAAGGTCTGAAATAAAAATCATATCTATTATGAATTATTTGCAAGAAATCTAAATTTATGCCTTTTTGAATTTTTGAGAACTTTTCGATGATTAAGGTTATGTTCTCTGCTCGTTGCAAAATGTACCGTTACGATAAGGAGGCAAAAATGAATCCAGAGCGTGGTTTGATTTTTGTTGTTGGACTTTAGCGATGATACGGTCAAGGGACTTGTCGAAGTTTTAGTGCACGCTGCACGCTTCAAGGATGAGGTATTAAGAAGGAGTGCCCGAAATTTTAATTTTTAATTTTATGTTATAAGGTAATAGCGAAACAATTTCATGACAAGGTGATGGAAGCTATTTCAAAATCTTCGGTATGATAAAGATGAAAGGAAAGAATTTTTTGCTAATGATTGATATTAAACTATTTGGTACCATATTTACTTGGTAGATAAATCCAGGCTTGAGTAATGTTCGGGGCATGGCCGCCGAGTTTGAATGTTGGAATGGAATGGCATTCTGCCGATTGATAATATTGGGATCTTTTGTCATCACAAATAATTTCCATCCATTCCCACTTCTCATTCATTCATTTGTTCATTTTCATATTTAGCTTTCCCCGAATACCATTAATTCCTTCCCTCTTTTAGGTCCCCTCTTATTTTGCTTCGACCCCATCAATAAACTTTTGGACTTCAGTCTTTATTGATTTGGGGACCGAACAAGTAAAATCCTTTTTAATTTTTAGCCGTGATGCGCCATTTGGGGATATCGACTTTTGGGACCCGATTTAAAAGAATAATAAAATAATTTAAGAAAAGACATTAATAAAATAATTTAAGTATTTCCTCAGTAAAATTGGTATACCCAATAGGGACCGCCTGAATTTTTTTGAAAAGATTAGTCCTTTTAAGAAAAAATTGGTCAATTTTTAATGAACTTAATAAAAAAAGTCGATAATCAGAACGAAATAAGGACAGACGTCATAAATCAGAACATTTTAATTTTGTCAGATTTGGACCCTCTAAAACAGAACATTTCTCAAATTAAAGTGAAAAAATGTTCTATTTAGAAAAAATCAGAACACTTGGGGGCCCTGACCTCAGAACCAAAAAAACGATAATTATTTTTATGAATTTTTTAATTTTTAAAATTGCTCTGAGTTTATATAATGCTTTTAACCAAACCCTTATTGAAATTNAATTTCAATAAGGGTTTGGTTAAAAGCATTATATAAACTCAGAGCAATTTTAAAAATTAAAAAATTCATAAAAATAATTATCGTTTTTTTGGTTCTGAGGTCAGGGCCCCCAAGTGTTCTGATTTTTTCTAAATAGAACATTTTTTCACTTTAATTTGAGAAATGTTCTGTTTTAGAGGGTCCAAATCTGACAAAATTAAAATGTTCTGATTTATGACGTCTGTCCTGGCCGAAAACTTTTTTGTTAGACTTGTAAGACAAAAGGTATAAAAGGCAAAATTGTTCAGAATTTTATGCTGATTCGAATGGTATAAAAAATTTTCCGAAATTCGAACAAAAATTTAGAAATTTTCCCAAAATACCAAAAATTAGAGCAGGGTCTTGTAATAGAGCAGGGTCTTATAATAGAGGAAATACGGTAGATTTGAAAATGGCGATGTCTGGCACAATGTAATGGATTGAGACAGGAAACAAAAAAAACATGCATGGAATCGAATTAACCATCATGGAAGTTTTTTTTGAATTAATAATATTAGTAGTCTATATTGAAAACGTAGATATACGCACTATTGTGTAAGATGTGTGGACCAATTTATTAGATTAATTGCAAATTAAGGCAGGGCTCCCAGCTGGAAATTTTCGAAATCAGAAATCACAGTCAAAAAATCAGATTTCATGGTCAACAATCAGAACATTTTGTAAAAAGATTTAAAATCGATTGTAAAACAATTGATTTGTGGAAAATTATTTTAAATATCGCATTTCTCACTACCCATGTTCAATTTTAGCAATTCGATAGAAGAAATGAGTAAATCATACACGATGCAGGGGAGAATCCAGTATTTCGGGATGAGGGGGGGGGGAGAGGCAGAGAAATTTTTCCCGAAAGGGCGTTTTTCAATGGCCCATTAGGGCAGCCGAAGAATTCGCGTTTTTTTGATCATTTTCTTATTGAAAACTGATCAATTTCTCGGGAGGCATTTCCTCTTCTCCCTTACTTATTATCGGCTCTAAGATTTCATGAAGAGGAAATTTTCCTTTATGAAATTGCTCTCTGCACCTTTTCTCTGTGAGACTTTTGCTGTTATATTTCTCTGTTACTTCAATAAAAGATTCGCTTCGAAAGATCGAGGGTTCAAAGCAATTCAATCGGCGGTCAATTTTCTATTTTAATTTCTTTTCCTATCTTTTGTAGGGTACTTATTGGATTTTTTATATTTTGTCATTACAGTACCCTTTGTTTTGTTGTAAAAATTTATTATCAAAATACTTTGAATTAGAACTAATCATCTTTTTGGCCATAACTTTTTGACGCTGGTCCTATTCAAACGAACTTAGGCTCATTTTATTGCTAAATTTTTACCTTTTTACATCAAAACGGAGCCATCAATATCGTATAAATTTCTTACCATAGATTGTTTGATTGTTTTTTATACATTAAGCTTCCATCCGATTGTATAGTTAAATCTATTTAGGGGCTAATAAGCCAGGTAAATAAAAATCTAGAAAAAATATCAAAGTTAGTCATATACTTTTGAAATTGGATATTAGTACATATGTAATAAGCTCTAGTCTACATCTATTATATTTATTAGTTCTGTTGTCCATTTGCTCTATGCTCTGTAATCCGGAACCGTGCCGACATTGCGGATGTGTACAAGACCGATCAGGACAAATACAACGCGACTGCTCGAGAGTGGACGGAGAAGCATGCGATGTGGTCGGAAGCATTGATCTAACGACCTGATCGGAATATTTACCGATTTATGAAACTCGATATTCATGCAAATTAAATTCGTGAAAGTCACACGTCGGATAAAGACAAAAAATTTTCATCAATTATTTTGCTCTAATGTTGAAGAAAATGTTTTTAAGTAAATCTACCCCTGTTTAAATTTTGACTATTATAAGCATTCTTCATAAATATATATTATTTTTATCTTAAACAAATGAAAAATTAAAGGTTCAAAAAGTTGTCATAAAATCGTCTTTATATTTTTAGCATCTTTACCAAAATCCTAATCGCAATCCTAATTACTGTATGCTAACAAGATTTTGAAGTTTTTTTTCAAGGTTTGAAGAAATGATAAAAAGAGATAGAAAATTAAGCTCCTATTTTTATATAATGCTTGATTATGATTGACAAGTGAAAATAATGCGTATACTTAAGTAAGATGATTAGTACTAATAATGTGTGAGATAACTGGCATATAAATATTTAAGTGATGGATGGCATGTCATCTCTTACATCCCTCATCAGTTGAAATTCAAAATTTTTAGCTCAATTGGGATCAGCAAATGATGGTTTATACAAGTAGATCAGCACAATTCCGACCAAAATTTCATGCATTCAACGAATTTGACCTCAACAGGAAAACTGAATATAAGGGCTCATTTTTTAAGAAAAATTCATTCTTCTATAGGAAATTTTGAGTTTAGAAAAATCTTTTCAACATTAATCCTTTCAATAATAATTAATATTTTTAAATTTTTTAAATTTTAAATGAGCATAACTATTTTTTTGATATTTTAAGATCAAGTTTAGGATATTTAGAATCAGGTCCATTTATAATATTTCAAAATTAATAATTTATTATTTTCCAACTATAATTAATTTTTTATTTCCCATAGAATCTAAAATCTAAATAATGGGTTATTTTAACCACATTAATCTTTGCGGTGATTTATAATATATAATTATTAATTTATTTGCCATATAGGTAGGCGTCGTTCAGGAAAAGTATCAACAATAATTTGTCAGATTTCTTACAATCCAATCCAAACTCAACTGCAAAATGACTTCTTATGTGTCCGATGCGGACCTGACCGCATCGTTGACCTGCTCCATTTGTTTCGACCTCTTCGAAGGAGACCCGCGAGTATTACCATGCGGACACACCAACTGCACGCGGTGTCTGGAGGAGTTGCGATGCGTCCGCAAAGACACCATCAAGTGCCCGGAGTGCCGCGCGGAATGCCCGCTTCCGGTTGCGCAGTTGGCCGTGAACTTTACTGCAAAGCGTGAGTTAAATTCGGAAAAACAGAGGAAATAACAAAGCAATTGATTATCACTCATGTGCAAGAATATTGTGAAATTACTGGTAGAAAATTGCAGAATTTCGCATCAAAAACCCTAAATTATCAGCGGGGCTAATTTTTTGAACTACTGAACAATGAGGTATAGAAATCTCATCAGCTTAAGTAATACTAATTTGTTCTTTTTAAAATTCTGATAAAAAAATTTTGCACTAAAAGTAAATTTAAAAATAATACCGTGTTTTCAAAATAAAGATCATAAATCCGACCAATTTTTTTGGAATAGTTTGGTTGATAAAAATCTCTAAAATAAAAAATATATGGGGTTTTCCCCAAATTAATTAATGAATTCCAAATTTCATTGAATTTTTAGATACATTATTTTAGCGATTATTTAGATACAGAATTTTATACATTGCAAGATAAAGTCATGTTTGAAATCCTTCAAAATCCATTTAAAATTAAAACCCATATCAGGTTCTATAGCCTTATGAGTTAGGCATCAAAAAGCATACAATGGATATTTTCGAGTGACCTAACAATTAAATAAAAAGGATTTCTAGCTTGATTTGAGTTCACAAAGGCAACGTTTATGTGGATATTTTGGATATTTTTTATAGATATCTTGGACTTTATATTGCTATTAGGATGTTGCGTGGATATTGCAAATTATGTGGAAATTTTAGTCGATATTTTGCCATTTTGGGGAAATTACTAAGTAAAAATACGATGAAATTCGAAAATTTTTAATTTTGGAAATTTTTAATAAAATTTGTTCAATTTTTCAAAAAAGAAATTCGCAAAAATGATTTTAAATTTTTTTTTCAAATTTTATTTTAAATTTAATCATTTTTGGTTAGTTTTCATTATGAAAAACCTGAAATATTTTTTATCTGCAATTTCAATCAAGAATAAATTTATTTTGAATAACTTTACATGGTATTTCAGATAGGTACCTATTTGAAAATTTTATTTGGATATCTTTATTAATTTATAAGGATATTTTGCGATTTTTTTGATCCCCTATTTATTAGACAAGAAGTGACAAATTATTTAAAATGCGCATCAGAAAAGTCCAGAAATGAGGGCTCCTTTTATTTTTGAATTTTGTTTCGAAACGATTGTTTGATGGCGTTTCTGTTCTCTATTCTTCTTTCCTCTCTTCCTTCATTTCATTTCACTGGAACCAAAGGGTGCTATGTCGTTTAATCGAAAAGTGCAAAAATGGGCGTTTGGTCGAAAAGTGCAAAAATAAAATAATCGTCCCAGAAATCTTTTGGTTAGACCCGTTCGACCAAAAGTATAAAATGAAAAGTTGTGCAAAATTTCGTGCTGATTCTGAAGGTATTTTTAATTTTTTGAAATACGACCAAAAAATTTCGAAATATCCCCTGAAAACCGTATTTTTCGATATTTCGGGAAAATTTTTGGCCGAATTTCGGAAATTTTTTATACAATTCGAATCAGCATAAAATTCTACACAACTTTGCTTTTTATACTTTTTGTCTAACAAGTCTAACAAAAAAAGGTTTCGGCCAGACTATAGCATGTGGCGGTTTTTTTTAACGGCTCATCCAGCACCTTTCCCTCCACCTAGTCCAAATAAATATCCTCTCCAAATTGCTCATTTCTCACAAATGTATGGTCGCGCGGAGATTTATTTTAATGCAAACAATCGTTTCAATATCATTTTTTATAAAGGGATTTCCGGACTTTTCTGGCGTTCATTTTATATATATCCCATTTTTAGAGTTGGTCGAGCTAAGGAAGGCAAGAGAGGGAGTGAAGAAACGGAAGGAAAATGAGAAATTAGAGCATTTTGTGGAAAAGGAACAGATGATACAAAAATTAATTCGGAAGTTTGAGTACGAAATAAAAAGGAAGGAGGTAATGGAAAAATGGCAAAAGTCAGGGGAAGAAGAAAAGAAACGGAAGGCAGAAGAGGAGAGGAAGAAGGAGGAAGAGGAACAGAAGGAGGTAACCAGATTAATTATTTTTTCGCACAAATTCACTACACACACAGATTTTTCAGATTCATAATGGGCGGTTGAATTCTCTTTTTCCCCTATGAAATAATAAGTATAAGATAAATAAAATAAAGAGAAGGATAGAAAAAAAATTATCAAAACATTTGATATCATACTTCTAATTCTACAAACTAGGAAATTTGATTTTCGCCATTTTCCTGGAAAAATTATAATAAAATGAGGGAATAATTAAGTGATTTTTAGATATCTAAAACTCCTCGTTTAAATGATAAAAAATTTCTTTTCAGCTTGCTGAAAAATATCAAATTGCCATAAGCATAGTCAGAGACAACTGGACAAGTGAACCCTACCTACTCAACGGTTTGAAACGCTGGCATACTGTGGCAATTCTGAAGGCAGAAATTGCTGGACGCTTCGGAATTCCGACTTGGCGACAGAAATTGGTCATTTTAGCGGGGGGGGGGGGNAGGGGGTGAAATTAATGGGAAGTACGAATAATGATTATATTCGATATGTTCTTTGTTACAACTCGGTACTCTTTAATATTAAGAGTTAGTAGTTTTTTTTATTTAAAAACTATTTTAGGAATTCCTTTATTTATATAAAAGCTATATTAATAACTATAGATTTTTCGTGTATATAAAAGTAAAATAAGCAGGCTAGATTATGTACTTTAACCACCCAAATAAATTGTTTAACATACCTACATATAAAATAGAGACAGAAGATTAGGGATCCCATCTTAATTTGGGCTTTGAATACCTATTATCATTTTGTTAGCCATGATTTTATAACTATTTACTGAATATTTTAAACGGTTCTTAAAATTTAGTTCTACTGCGGGGCCGAGTTGAAGGACGAGAACACATTACAGTATTACAGCATTGTAAAACATCCAATCGATTGTGTATATGTCTACCGCATCTAAATCTCTGATCAGTATCAACTTTTATATTATATCGATCATATTTTTTTAATTAAGATCTATGTAAAATATTCGTTATTTTTATTTAAATTTATCGTTCATGTTATTTAGACTTTTGTTTTCAATTTTCTTCGATTCTTCATCATTATTTTTTCGATCCTAATAAACTATTTTCAGTTCGGATTACTGAAAAATTATTTTCATCTTTATTTTTAATTCCTTGAACAAATTCGAAAGTTCATTTAACTTTCTGATTTAAATTTTAAAATAGAAAAGCAGAAGAAAGAAAACTACTAGAATAAAAAAGCTAGCTAAGGAAACCTTTTTATAATAATGGTTTATTTAACTGTGATTTTGAGGCTTTAAGGTAATTCGAACTCTTTTCTAAATCTATACTGATTATATGTTTTAGTTCAATTCGGGATTCGTCTTTTAAGAAAAACCTGATAGGAAAAACCCTTATTTTTGATACTTAATATCTTAAAGGGGTCCCATAGCTTTCCTCCATAGTTCGAAATTTATTTGTTTTATTAATTTAGCAAAGAGATGATTTAATCTCAACAGGGACGGGGCACCGCGTGGACGGTGGGGGGGGGNGGGGGGGGGTGGCTGGGGAGCTTCACGGGGATTAGGACGGTGATAGTTTTCCCCGGTTTCCCAGCCGGGACAGGAATTTTTCCTGTCCTTGATTACCATTTGAATCAATGAGGCTTTTTTGTAATAAATTTAACAAATATTTGTCTTTTAAAATCCAATAAAATTCAGCTTCAAATTCAGCTTCAAGCTGTTGAATGACACCTGCACATCGCTGATTATGTCATCGATTGTCAACTGCAAGCAAGAGTGTGCCGGGTGAGCCGAAACCCGAAACCTTAATTTCGAAATCCGGTCTCTTTACAACACAAAACGCGACCCGAATATTTTGGGCCAATCCGAACCAATCAGATTGTTGGAAAATTTTAAACTATTTTCAAGTCTAAAAAGGATCATTTTAAAAAAGAAATCAACTCATAGCTAGATGGGAGTTTAATGGTCTGGTAAAATATAATGATGAAAATAAACCAGAAAATGTTCATGGTAAATAATTATTATATATCTGACCAAGTATTAACAGATGAAAATATTTCGTTTAAATATTTTTATTCAAATGATGTAAAAAATATTTTTTAGATATTCTTTAAAATGTTTTATTTACATTCCATAAATTTATTATTAGTAAAATTTGCTGCAAAATATTGTGTCATTCTCCTAATTAATCAGAAAATTTTAAAAATATCTTTTTTGAATTATTCTACTTAATACCAGGAGTGTCGCAAAAAATATTTATTATATAGAGTTCGAAAAATGAAAAAGAGACGAATTTCGACTTTTTGGCCTTGATTCGAAAAATTAAAAATTTTGAAAAATTTTTTTAGCTTTTTTATTTTTTAAATTTATTTTTTTATTTTTATGTTTCTTTATTTTTACCCTCTTAGCAAATAATGTTAGAATAAATAAACATCTGACTTTTGATAACATAATACCGCATTTGAGTATCGACCATTAAGGGCATTATATATTTTTGTCCTTTATTATTTTTAGTCTAGAAAGGATTAAAAAAAGTTTCTGGACTAATTTTTCTTTTATTCCACTTTACGTCCAAATGACCTAGCGCCACAAGAAGCTACCTATTAAATTTTGTTTTTCACAAAATAAGTGAAGCATAACATTTTGATTACTAAAGTTTGGCATTCGCGCTTATTGGGAGACTAATTTTACTTTACCACGAATGTAGTCTTATGTAATGTGTGTCTTTTTGACTTTAAGATTTTTAGACGAAATTTCTCTAAATGTAATAATCTAAATTAAAACTAAATGTCATAATTTAAAATTGCGCAAAGGTCAAAACATCATGGCTATAAATATATATTATGTTTAAATAATTAATTTCATAAGAAAATTACTTCTATGAATCCTATTCATTAGTTGAAAAAAAGAAATTATATTATTGATAATATTTAGGATTTTCATAAGTGAAAAAAAGAACAAAATTAGAGCAATATAATCAAGTAAAAACGTAAAGATAAGGCAAATTTTGGGTGTCATCGCAGTGTCATGTATCGCGACACCGTAAAAATGGGTACAAAACCGATAACTCCAATTTAAACGAATTATTTTTTAAATTTTTCTCTAACACACGAATTTCGTGACCTTTCTAATAAGCTAATAATAAGGACATTTCTAATAAGAAAATGTAAATGTGGATAATAAGAGAGGGGGTACACAATGCGTGACTGATTAATGTCCGCAGGTTTGTGTCCCCGCGGGGAGTACATTGTACCATGTCACATCTTTACCATTACTTAAGACAGAGATTTTGATAGATTTTCTATAGTATATAAGCAACCTTTAAACAGAGTTTCGTCTAAGCAGTCTTTTAAAGTTTGGCATCCCTATGAAATATGTTTGCATACATTCTCTAAAAATCCGTTACACTTTAGGTTGGCACTGGGTAAAGCACCTATCAGATATTGTTTTGTTCAAAAGAAGTGAAGCATGACATTTTGATTGCTACAGCTTGTCATTAAACACCAATATGGTAGATAGATAGACTGATTATCTCCACCAAACTTATCGTATGCAATGTGCGTCATTTCAAACCAGTTTTAAAAGGCTGCTTAGAATAGGTAAGAAAGGAACTTGTTATCTTTTTACGAATATATAAATCATTAAACCGGTGAAACCCGTTAGCTTGTTCAAAAAATTACCAAAAAAATTTCCCAAAAGCTGCTAAGCTGACAAATGAGGCTTTCTAACGAATTTAATTAATTTAGAAAATTCAATATATATTTTAATATATGCTCATTTTCGATAGACACCTTTCATTCAAAAAAAATTATAGGACAAACCGCAAAGCAATTAAAATTTAAATTTTCTTTAGAAATTCAGTATTTTACGAATTTTTGTCTAAATATCCTAATTATTATTTTTTATTAAATCTATATTTTAATTCAATAGCATAATGAGCACAAATTCATCTTATGCTGCTCCAACGGATCTTGTAAGAATAAATTTTGAAATCAGATATATTATACATATGTATGAATGGTCTAATCTAAAAAATTTATATACGAGTGGGGGAGCAATTTCCCAATTGTGATCTCATCAGATTATCAAAAATGTTACATTTGATCCAATAAAAATAAATTTCAAAAAATCAATGGCACTAAAACATATATTTTTAATCAAATTTATTAAAATTGTACAAGTCCAAACTCTCAAGATGTATTCTTCCATTTTTAAAGTTCTACCAAAAGTACCATGGCACTGGCTTTTCCTTCACTCTGATCTGGTTCCACACACCACTTATCACGATTGGCACAACTGGGGTGATTTTAAATGGCAGTTTATTATACATGCTGTGGAAATGCAGGTGAGACTCTTTATTGTGAAATTTTATTTGAATTTAATGAATTTATATTTTAAAGACAGAATTATTCCACCACCAAAAACATTTCAAAGTGTGATAAAACATTATTATAAGATATAAACGAATTCTTTTAGCCCTTTTTTCATTTGTTTAAAAAATATTATTTTTAGAAAATTAGATTAATCGCGAACTTTTAAAAATACCATTAAACCTTTCCAAATTACCTTACTGCAGCTATTATTTGCCTAAAATATAATATATTGCTTTCTAAATTTTTCTAAAAATTGCTTTTATAATTTGTCATTATACATTTTAGAATGTATAAAATTTTTCTTTTAATTATTCGCATTCTATGTAACTTTCTCATAATGGTAGAAAGATTTTAATTTTGTGGGGGCAAAGTACATAAAGCATTTTATACCTTTTCCAGAAACTCCTTCACTGGCTCCTTCCACTACCTTTTGGCCATGGAAACATTGGGCTCACTGCTGCTTGATGCTTTTTTCCCTATTCTATTGCTGCCGGTTCTGCTCTCCGGCACCAACTACATTCGTGCCGAAACTTGTTTTTGGTTCGGTTCTATGGCATATTTTGGGGGCTCAATCCAGCAAACGATGATGGTGTTCATAAGTGCGGAACGTTTGATGTGTGTGCTATGCCCAGTATGGTAAAAAATGGGTTAAATTTTACTTCGGTGAATTGACCAGAAAATATAAATTTTATGGTTGATAAATTTTTTAAAGATATATTAATTATATGCTAGCAAAAAATGATTTTATTATAATAAACTCTAAGACAAATCTTTATACATTTAAATGATGAGGTCTTAAATTTTAATCTCGAATTTTGTATTATTAATTAAATTATAAAAATTAGTAAGTGTACAAGTTCATAATGAATCAAGAAATTTGAAGGGTAAAAAAAACTGTACATCTTTATCACAAATAAGAAATTGAAAATAATATGGGATTTAGATATATGTTCAATATTTTGAAAGCTATCTTCGTAGGTAATTTGGAATAAAACTAACTTGCAAGTTCTAGTGTTTATAAATGTTTGACCAAGCCTACTGTCTAATTGATATTTTTATATCTTAAATGGATTATCAACGTTTTTTTTATTTTTGCCCTTAAAAGAATTTTATATTAAAACTGAACAAATGTAATATTCAATTCAGGCATCACAATTTCACAAACAGTACTAAGCGATACATTTCACTGAAAGTAATGGCGATAATTAGTGTGGTTTATGGATTAATTCAATGCACCTGTTTCTATATTGGAATTCTTGACGAGCTTGCAGGAAGGTTAATTGATAAAAAATAAATAAAATCGATATACTGGAGAACTATTTTTAATTCCAATTCGTCTTGCTTAAGTTGATTTTATTACTATTTTTTGCTTCAATTTTAAATTCAATTTCATTTGACTAAGCTGCCTTCGTACTGAGTTATAGTTAGCATCAGCTAAATAAAAAAAAATATATTGACAATATAATAATCCAAAAAAGTAAAAGAAATAAATAATTGCAGAGAAATATCATGCATCTTTATGGATCATTATGCAAGCTGGTGGAAACCAATTAGCCAAAATATGAATTTGGGCATTGAAGTTATCACTATTCTGTTTTATGCTGGGACTTGGGCCATCATGCTCAAGGGTGTCATCATTAAAGTCCAAGGTGCCTAAAAGAACATAGCAATTATTTTATTTTTCCATAATGGACACTAAATTAAAGTTTTTTTTGCACAAAATATCATTTTTTTTAGAAAAATAAATGCATTTTGATTTTTAGCAATAATGTTTTTTGATTTATGTATAATTACTGAAAATCACTTTTAACTTCATTTATTTACCGTATTTTTCCTAAAATAAGGGGCCCCTTAATTTTTTCAAAGTCCATCCAAGGTGCCCCTTATTTTAGGGATGCCCCTTATTTTAGAGATGCCCCTTATTTTTTTCAAAGGTTATTTTGGTCTATCCCTCCTCATAAATCCCTCGTCGCTCAATTGTCAATCATTCACTTTTATTTTTTTTTCGCAACAACGCATGCATTAATTCTCCAAAAAACAAATAAAATAAGGATTAGAAAACTTCCGAAATCCTTTTTTAAAATTTTTTCAAGCTTCAAAAGCAAACAATTGCTTCGAAAAAGCATAAGCTAAATGAAGTAAACTAGATTTTCTGGCACAAAAATAAAACTCCCTGAAATTCCTTTATTTTACACTTTTCAAGGCTTAAAAATGGTCAATCGAAAAAGTGAATATACCGATTTTACCGAAAATTATTCATCCAACTTATAAAAAAGAATTCATCTATTACAGTATTTGAAAAATTATAATCTGTACAGGAAAAAGTTTATGAACATAGAAAAAGAAAATCAGACAACAATATATTTTAACCAACATGCTTTCGGGTCACAAATCAAGAACCTAAAATAAAATGTGAAATCCTCTGGCATTTTGTGCCGATTATAACATGCCCCTTATTTTAGAGATTCCCTTATTTTTTTCAAAACCCCATCAAGGGGCCCCTTATTTTAGGAAAAATACGGTAATTTTATAGCAGTATGTATATATCAAGAAAGAATTTGAAGAATTCTAATAAGTTAAGACAATGAAATTAACTAATATTCAATTTATTATTCTTTCTATGCAAGAGTATATTGGTTAATTCATTTAAATGTATTCATATCATTGATGGTCAATAAAATTATAAAAAAGCTATATATATATAATATGGAAAAATTATAATTGTGTAATGTATCTAAATAAAATGCATTTTAGTGACGAATTCTTACAACATGCAAGTTTTGAAGGCGCTGAGCGTGATCATGGCCATCATTATTTTCGGATGGTTGCTGTTCTCAATTGCCCAACAGCTTTTACCTCTTCTAAAGCCAAATCCTGAAGATATGTTCACCATAATGGAGATGCTCACCAGTATGGCGGTGTTCGCTTCGATAACCAATGGTCCAGTGCTGTACATATTCAGGTGCCAATAATTTGTTGAAATAACTATTCTTCACCAAGAATGCATCCATTTTTAAAAATAAGACATGAAGTTTAATTATCGGGGAATAGTGATTTTTTCAAGGTGCACATCATTCCCTCCCCCCCCGGGTCGTTCCCCCCCCCCCCCCCCCCGCGTTAGAAAAATGATTATAACTTTTTACGGGTAAAACCTAAATAAGTGAGTTTGGTGTCATAAGATAGCCCTAAATGTCTGCTATAAAATTGTAAGAACAACTATCGATTTGGCCATATTGAAAAAAGTTATGGCTAGATTTTGGCCAAAATCACGATTTTATGGTCAACTTGGCCATTACTTCTCCGACTTGGCCGGGGTAGTTGTTATTACAAGTTTATAGCAGGCATTTAGTGATTTTGGTATCATTATTTTTTGACACCAAAATCACTTCACTAGGTTTTACCTGTAAAAAGTTATAATCATTTTTCTGCCGCGGGGGGAGGGGCGACCGGGGAATGATCTGCCTCGTTTTTCCAATCATTATGGAAAAATATTTTTTTTGATGAATTTTGTATTACTTCTTTCTCTCTATAAAGATGAGCAATTTGATATTAAGATGCTAAACTTTAAACTGCTTAAAAATACTTCCCAGTTAGTTGTTAATTAACCTATTAAAGAAATACATCCATCAATTTTATTTTGAAAAAAAAATTAATTTTATTTCTCGCAAATGATTTATAATTTTTATACATATTTGTACAATAAATCATTTAATTGTAAAGATCAAAAATGTATTTTACTTTTATTTTAGCAGTGAATATCACCGCAATTTCCAAAAAGTGCTTCCGCGCATCTTTGGAGATGGCCAAAAAGCAGAAGATAGTTCCAATCGACAAGCTAACCAGGCTTGGCAATGAGAGTCATATATTTATTTCACATACATTTATTTTTTATGGATTATAAAGTCATTAAAATTTCATTTTAAATTGGTTTATTTTAGCTTTCGAATTAAATTTTATCCTATTTTCCATTTTGTAATATTTATAAATAATATACATATTTGGTTATAAAAATCTTTAGTTTTTAAAGTTTTTTCAATCTTATTAAAAAGAAAAAAAGAATTATTATAATAAAATATTTTCATCTTTAATGTGAAAGGGAACTTCCGCCCTAATAAAAACCTTAAATCGACCAAATATTATTTTAAAAGTTAGAGATAGAAAATAGATAATAAATAATTGTTACAGTGACCCAAAAAAAGTCTTGCCCCAACCATCGAAAAATGGTTGATTATTCTTATTTTCCATGTATACCTCAACAACAACCATTCATTTATTTCTTGGAATTTATAGTCTATTATGTGAAGATTATAAAACACAAATTCATTTCCTCTTTTCCTTCTCCATTTCCAACTTTGTCCCAACCACTCCCCATCTACCCCAAAAGGAGGCGCAAAAAGTCTTGCCCCAAATAAATTTCGAGAAGTTTTACGAAAAGAAAAAATCTGAATTCATGGAAACTCATTTAAACCAGATTCAAATAAATGCTATAAAACCAACCAGCTCCATTGGGTTCATCATTGAGTTCTGGGTACCCCAAAATGGCAAAAATGGTCAGTCATCCGGTCATGACCAGAAATCAAAAGTAGAATTATTTTGGTTTCCCGATGAGGAAATCCCAAGAAATTCTAGGGAATGGAAGAGTTCTAGGACAATTGGAAACAAGAAATCAATAGATGAATATTAATTCAAAGATATTTGGCTTTCGCCTCCAAATCAAAGGAAGATAGGAAAATTGTAAAAAAGAGAATTATATTTTTATTCCCTTGTGTAGAAACCGACTGACGAAAAAGTGCAAAGAAAATCACAAATTCACAAAATGGGACAAAATATCCTTTAAATAACATAGAACGCCAAAAATGGGGAGGGAAAACACAAAATACAAAGGGGTCAATGGTTCCCATTGTACTTCACCCCCAGATATCAGTCGACGTCCCGTCGAGCGATCGAAAAATTCGTCGTAGACGCCTCCCCTCCCCGGTTCGACAGAAGACGTCCTCGTCGACCAAGTTGAAGCGGGTGTAGGGCAAACGTAGAAGCGAGCGGAGCGACATTCGGCTGCGGTGGTTCGTCGAGAGATGCGCAACGGGGAGGGGAGGAATCAAGGGAAAAATACGACCGGGTACCAGTAAATCCCCGGAAGTGAAAACACAAATAAATTAAATTTTTATCTCATCAAGTCAAAATTATGAGATGAAAAAAATGAAAAGTATAACAACAACATAAATGAGTCAATTTCTGGGATGGCAAGTAACAATTTAGTGAGTATCAGGTCCATAAGGGAAGAAACCCGGGCCTAACTCAGAACCGGCCCCTTTTTGGCCCCATGATCGGTCTGTAGCCGCCAAAATTGCCGCGACCCATTGGACCTCCACGATGTTTTTGGCCGTGAGGATGGGGCGGGACCCATTGCTGACTGTTAGATGATCCCGAGGCCATCGGAGGAGGCGGAAACGGGAAAGCCGGCGGAATTTTCTTTTTAGTCTTTGCCGGCATTGGCGGCTTGGCACTCACTTGCGGGACTTTCTCTTTCGGCGAAGATGGCACGGAATTTTCATTAGCCACTTTTTTTCTACTCATGACAAGGGGTAATCGGACCCAGGGAATCCGAATCCGGTTTCCGTTTTTCTGGTTTGCGCCGCAAAATAATAAGAAATTCGATTTTTCAGAATTTCTGTAAATAATCCCTCCAAAGCTTGGGGTTCTATCTGTTTTATGGATATTCGCTTTTCCGAGTTTCTGAAAATAATGAAAATAATCCCTCAAAAGCTTGAGGGGATTATTAGCCATTTTTACAAAACCAGAACAGAATAATCAGAACTTTTTGCAAAATCAAAAGTTTACAAAAACAGAAAAAACAGAATCTTCAACAAAATCAGATCAGAAAATCGTATCATTTTACAAAAAATAAAATCAGAAAGGAAACATCAGAATATTTTAAAAAATCAAAAATTGTTGCTCAATCAGAAAAACAAAAATCAGAATATGTTGCGCTATATGAGAACGTAAATCAGAATATTGTGCAAAATCAGTAAAATTAAAATCAGCTTTTGCAAAATCAGAAGTCTTTTTATTATAGGGGTCGTTAGAGTCCTTTCCAAAAATTTCACAGACCTCGAATTTTTTTTTGCAAAAATTTCCCAGGATTCATGTCCAGCATCCTCGAAACTGTAAAAAAATTAAATTGATAAAAACAAGAAAAATTTTCATAAAGGTCCCCTCTATTCATATTCCTCTAAAAATTACCCCAGGAAGTCCGCAAAAATGAAAAATATGAAGTATGATGATTTTGTAAAAAATTGGACGTCAACGTCAAAAAGTGACGTCAGATGACGCAATGCGTTAAAATGGACGTCATATTCGGATTCAGCACCCCTGAAAACACCCAAGAAGATTTTTTTCTTAAGAAAAAATCCTGTAAAAAATTTCTGAAAAAACCAGAAAAGGCCTATAAAAATTTCTGAAAAACCCAGAAAAGGGCTGCAAAAAATTCTGAAAAAATCAGAATAGGCCTGAAAATTTTTCGAAAAGCCTGAAAGACTAGTAAAAAAATTCTGAAAAAACCAAAAAAGGCCTGTAAAAATTTCTGAAAAAACCCCAAAATAGGACGGTTAACAATTTTTAAATTATAAAAAATTTTGAAATTTTTTTGCGCAAAAAATCGGGTGAGAGTTCCGTCCGGGGTGAATTCACCAGAATTCATTGTTTTATATGAAAAAATTTCACAGGCCTTCATTAGATTTTATTTGAAAATTTTTTACAGGCCTTTTTTGAGTTCTTTCAGAAAATTTTCGATAATTTTCATAGACTTTTTTTTCAAAAATTTTCACAGGCCTGGTTTTCAGAAATTTCCACAAATCTTTTGGGATTTCAGAAATTTCCTCACCCCTTTATCTTTTTTGCGTTTTATCCTGTTTTTGCCCACCAAATTTGTGACCATTTCGAACATCGTGAAACCATTTCGAACATCGTGAAAAAAAAGCGGAATAAAAACACCAAAACTGTAAGGAAAAATGAAAATTTTGAAAATCTGAGCTTGGATTCGTGTTCTGCACATTAGAAAGTACCAAAATGATTACATTGATTTAAAAATTTCAATTAAAAAAATTTAAAAAAAAATTGCACAAAAATTCGGGTGATTGGCGCATCAGATGGGTAGATGGGATGTAGGGATGGACCAAAAAACGACTTCTTGGGGTAGATTTTGATGATGAATCCGATCTGCGTCATCTGACGTCAATTTTTGGCGCTGACGTCAAAATTTTTTACCAAATCATCAGACTTCATATTCCATTTTGTTGCGGACTTTCTGGGGTAATGATGATAATTATGTAATTATGCATATTTTTCAATATAAAATTAGAATTTTCAATATAAAAAAATAAAAATAATTTTGGGCAAAAAATCGGATAAAAATTCGAATTCAATTTGAGAAAAGTCCGAGGCGTTTTATCCTGTTTTTGCCCACCAAATTTTTGGAAAAGCAATTTCCGTAAATTAGAACGACTACCTGAGGCAATTTTTGACGCTGAATCCGATTCTGACGTCCATTTTGAGCTAAGCATCAACTGACATAATTTTTGACACTGACGTCATATTTTATCAAAAAGGTGACGTCAGATGACTTAAGTCAAGATGAATTTTTGATGATTTGGTAAAAATTTTTGACGTCAACGTCGAATAGTGACGTCAGATGACGGATTAGGTGAAAATGGACGTCAGAAACGGATTCAGCGTCAAAATCTACCCCAGGAAGTCCGCAACCAAATGAAAATATGAAATATGATTTGGTAAATAGTTTTGACGTCAGCGTCAAAAAGTGACGTCAGATGATGCATTAGGTGAAAAAGGACGTCAAAATCGGATTCAGCGTCAAAATCTACCCCCAGAAAGTCGTTTTTTCTTAAGAAAAGTCGAATTTGAAATTTTATTCGATTTTTTACCCCAAATATTGGTAGAGACTTTTGTGCACGGAATCCCTTAGCCCATTTTCTCGGATGGGCCTTTCCCTTCTGTGAGTAGGCGAAAAATCGTGACCCGCGCGCAGCAAAAATTAATAAACAATTTTGTGTGATGGGAAATTTATGAAAAGAAGAACAAAAGGCACTTCTATACATTCTGACGAATCAGATAAACTAAAAATCATTCAGATCGGTGGAACCCGAGCGAAATTCCTCTATGTGACCATTTCGAACATCGTGAAAAAAAGCGGAGTTTTGGCATAAAAACACCAAAACTGTAAAAAATGATTTTAAATCATTTTTTTAAATTAAAAAAATTTTAAATTAAAAAAAATTCCAAAAAAAATGGACAAAAATTCGGGTGATTGGCGCAAAATTAGGGATGGACCAAAATTCACCAATTTTTAAACGATTTATTGGGGTAGATTTTGATGCTGAATCTAATTCTGACGTTTTTTTCACCTAATGCGTCATCTGACGTCACTTTTGACCTTCGGAATTCGAACGTCAAAAGGGTTCAGAATTTCGGGGTTCGGAATTTTGGATTTTTAATTATGTCAAAAAATCCTAAGAAAATTTGGGGAAAATCCGAAGGAAATATTGTAAAAATCAATGGAATTGAAAAATATAAGGCCCTCCCTCTAATATAAGTACCCCTTCCATTATAAGGCCCCCCTTCGACCGAGGTTGAAAAATATAAGGCCTAGGCCTTATAATAGAGAATTTACGGTACATTGGAGCAATTTTTGACGCCGAATCCGATTCTGAAGCTCATCATGACGTAACGTCATCTGACGTCATCTTTTTGATAAAATATGACGTCAGTGTCAAAAATTAAAAAAATTCATCTTGACTTAAGTCATTTGACATCACCTTTTTGATAAAATATGACGTTAGTGTCAAAAATTATGTCAGTTGATGCTTAGCTCAAAATGGACGTCAGAATCGGATTCAGCGTCAAAAAGTCAAAAAAACAGGTAGTCGTTCTTAGTTCCAAAAATTTGGTGGGCAAAAACAGGATAAAACGCAAAAAAGATAAAGGGGTGAGGAAATTTCTGAAATCCCAAAAGATTTGTGGAAATTTCTGAAAACCAGGCCTGTGAAAATTTTTGAAAAAAAAGTCTATGAAAATTATCGAAAATTTTCTGAAAGAACTCAAAAAAGGCCTGTAAAAAATTTTCAAATAAAATCTAATGAAGGCCTGTGAAATTTTTTCATATAAAACAATGAATTCTGGTGAATTCACCCCGGACGGAACTCTCACCCGATTTTTTGCGCAAAAAAATTTCAAAATTTTTTATAATTTAAAAATTGTTAACCGTCCTATTTTGGGGTTTTTTCAGAAATTTTTACAGGCCTTTTTTGGTTTTTTCAGAATTTTTTTACTAGTCTTTCAGGCTTTTCGAAAAATTTTCAGGCCTATTCTGATTTTTTCAGAATTTTTTGCAG
>LDKF01003291.1:5385-16099 GCA_001026735.1 Rotylenchulus reniformis | reverse complement strand
AAAAAAAATCCCCACTTTGGTCAGCTACTATTTCCCTATGCCCAATACGGATTGCCTCGAGTTGTGGCTGGGCAACAACGACGATTTGATGACCTCGGTGCGCAGCGGTGATAAGATGGTCAGGCCGGTTGAAGTGCTGAGAAACGGACAATATGACGGCTACAAGAAGTAATTTTTGAGATCGGATTACTTTTTTCTTTGAAAATAGTCTGCCCAAAAATAATACTTCAACGAAAATATCAAGTAATGGGACAGTGTTTTGGAACAGAATTTTTGGCTCCAGCTCCGGGTTGGAAAAAATTTCGGCTCCGGTTTCCACCCTACTCTTACCAAAGTTAGGCTCCGGCCTCAGCTCCAACTCCGGAGCGGAGACGGAGCTTTTCACAACATTGGTGATGGAGACTGTCGGGAGATGAGCCTATAGGGGATCACCGCCGATTAAGAATGGGTACTCTTCTAGTTTAGGTGCACAATTTTTCCAAAATTTTTGAGCGAAATTTTTATTGCTTTAAAAACAACTTCCTTGGAGTAATTTTTGACGCTGAATCCGCTTCTGAATTCCATTTTGACTAATACGTCATCTGACATCCTTTTTGACGATGACGTTGAAATTTTTCATTCTTATTACCGCAAAAAATGGGTGCATAGTCGGGATGCTTTTAATGCAAAAAATTTCGACGTCAGCTTCAAAGCTAGATGACGCAATACGTCAAAATGAAAGTCTTAACCTGATTAAGCATCGAGAATACACAGGGGAATGGTTTTTAGAAAAATTTCTAAAAAATTTTGACGTCAAATAGTAACGTCAGAAGACGTATTACGTCAAAAATAACGACAGCAGAATCGGATTCTGCGTCAAAAATCACCCTAGGAAAGTAGTTTTAAAAAAAATATATACTAATAAAAATTTCATTAAAAATTTTGAAAAAATTGTGCACCTAAACTAGAAGAGTACTCCGCAGACATCTCCATTATGTATAATGGATTTAAAACAAAATATGACGAATTTTCTTAGGAAAAAGGCCTAAATTTTTAAAATTTTCTCCGGCGGCGTCTTCCATATAGAAAAAAAGTTGAAAAAATGACCAAAATGATAGATCTTTAAAAATGAATGAAAAAAAAGTAATCAAATTTCCTATGGGAAAGAGCTGAAATTTTCAAAATTTTCTCCGCCGCCCCTATCGGGGCTGGCGCCGCCACCCCTTAAGAAAATGAATCCAATTTAGAAAACATAAAAAAATGATCAATTTTCATAAAGGGAGAGCCTAAATTTTCCAAAAATTTCTCCCGCGCGCCGCCCCTTCAAAAAATGAATTCCTTTCTAAAACCGACCTTTTGGATAATGGAAAAGCAGGAAAATATGAACGAAAGTAATAAAAGTTATTGTTGAAATTTTTGTAAGCTAAAAAATGCCGAGTTGACCCTCACCAAAGAGACACTGAAATGTCTGATCATGGTGGTGGGCTTGCGTGACGATCACCATGATTTGCGGCAGAGGTGCTTGCAGCTGCTGGAAGAGGCCTGGAAAAGGAATGAGGAGCTGACATTGAAGAAATTGGGTGAAGAATGTAGGGCATTTCAGTTGATTCGCGAGAGCGCAATTTCGCTGGCACGCTCAGAAAGTCCGAAATTCGCGAATGCTGTGCACACGCATCCACAGCAATGGAGGGACAAGCAGTCAGCAAAGGAAAAAGCGCGAAAACCTGAACCCAAAGATGACCATTCGGTCAGCAATGAGGGGTCCGATCAGAATGCTGGTCCCAGTCGTCGGAACCGTCGGCACAGGAAAGCCCGATGCTTTCATTGCAACCAACAAGGACAAATCCGCAGCGCGTGCGGGGGAAGAAAAAAGAAGCCAAGGGTTTCTCACTCGGTTGACACGGTGGCAGTCGACGCATTTTGCATGGCAACTGATGCAAAAAATTCGGTGGTGGAAAATCCCGGTCCAGATCAACGGCATTGATGTGGAAATGAAGGTTGATAGCGGAGCACAGGTTGCCATGATGACATCGGTAACTTGGCAGAAGCTTTTGGAACCGAAGCTTACATGGGCCAACATGAATGTCAGGGACTGCAACGGCAACCGTGTCAAGATTCGAGGCCAGCTGGAGTGCATTGTCAAAATGGGAGAACAGCAACCCAAGAAGCTCACAGCCCTTGTAGCGAGGGGATACGCCACGATTTGTTGGGAATCCCATGGATTCGAGCTCTAGACATACTCCCTAGGACGGATTGGACACGGGCACACATGCGAGAAGGAATAGTACAAAAAAAGATGAAGCTCTGGGTTTCTTTTGACCCTTTTTCCCAAATTCACTCGAAGGTCGGAATTTAATCCTTTATTCCGCTCTCACACAAAATAAAACAACGCACACGACTCGCTCGATCCTTACCAAATCGGACGAGTGATGAACAGAATGAATGAAAAGGGAAGGGAGAAAATCAGAGGGGACAAAACATCGAAATGGGGGAATATGCCAATAAGGAATTCAAACAGGAAAACAAAGGGTCTCAAAAAGGGTCAAATTACGCATTTTTCTACATCCTGCCCCTCCGAACAAGACGGTCCCTCGTCTTCGGGCCACATTCAGCGACACAATTCGCCATTCACAATCCACATCGCAATTCAGCCTGTTAACCGAAAGTCATTTTGTGGTGGACAAGCTGCAACTTCCTTCAAAACACGACGAGCGTAGCAACTTCCATGGCCATGTTCAAAATTCACTGCCTTTAGCCCGAATTCCAACTTTCCGTCCCCTGTCAAATTTCGAATTTCCCCTTCTCGGTCCGGGTTCGACCTTGTCCTGGCGACCCTCAGACGCAAATCGAACAGTTGATCGCCTTCATCCGCTCCTCAGCCCATTTCACCATTCCACAATCGAAATCGGAACCAACTCCTCTATTTCTTTCTCTTTTTTCTCTTTCCATCTATTCCTCCCGCCCCTCTGAAGACAGCAATCGTCCTCGATTGTTCCAGCTTTCCGGTTGCTTGTCCGAACTTAACGCACCCAAAATCCTTTTTCATCCATCTCTTTGTCCAGCGAAACCCACGAATTTTGTCGCCAAATCCGTGATTTATCACAAAATCCGTAACCGATTTTCGATCCTTTGACACGTCTTTCAAACGACGCTTCGACCATTTTGCCCTCACATCATCGACAATTCGCGACCGGAAAAACATTGGATGACTTGAAAGGCGGCATGGCACAGTACTTCGGGACTCCCTCCGCTGAAGAAGCAGATCCGAGTCTAATTCACATTGTACTGTCAAGGCCTTTCCGGATTCCTTCTGCTGACAGATCACTTCCTTTTCTAATTCTCTTTGTTGTATCGGCACGTTAATTTCCAACAATTTGCAGCTTACGGAATCAATAACATCTTTGGGACAAATATGCACCCCATGGACATGATTTAAGTTGCGATTTCCATCGCAAAACCATTTTGGCAGGATCTCATTCTGGTCATCATGTGGCCGAGCAAAAATAGAGATGAAGCTAAAGTCTAGCTCGAATTTTGTTGCTGCGGGGGAGTCGAGTTGACCGGCACACTCTTTAAACTTTACAACCACTCATATAATTCGTCAAAATTTAACACATATTTTTCCTTTGCTGCTTTTTGTCTAGTTCTTTCTTGCCATTCCGTGCTCATATCTCGCCACAATGGAATATCACCACATCTCAATTCCGCAGCCAAATTTTCAGTAGGGTCTATGTCCATGTATGCCAAATCTATGCCATTCGCCAAACCCATTTCAGGCGGTATCGGAGCTGATTGCTGGCGTCACAAATGACCTACTTTCAGTTGTCCCAATGTGTTTTGGCGATTCTTCACCCGAAATTTTATCGATTGGACTAATGTTTCTGAGTCTCTGTGGTCGTAAATTAGAGATTAAGAATCGCGCCAGTTCTTATATTCTGATCCCCATAGTTTTCTTTCTCCGCACGAAGCATTTTTGTGATTTGCCGATTTAAAAAGTCAAGCGATGGGTCACTTCCCTGTTGTTCACTGTCCCGAACATCGGAATTCGGCGTAAATTCATGCTCATATGCAGGGTACATCTGCTGATTGGGTGAAAACGCACTCCAATGTTGCTGCGTTAACTGATCGAATTGGGGTACAAACACCTCTCCTTGCACCGGATACACGTATTGATTGGGTGAATTCACACCCCAATTCTCCAATTCACAGCCAGATTGGTGCAGAACTCCCCACATCTGGTTCTCAAAGCCTTGTACCGGATATACATGTTGATAAGACGGGGAGGTAGTGCAATTTCCAGCTACATATCCAAATTGATGCTGCTGGTCCCACATAATTTCAACATAAAACTCTTTCAAATCCATTCGATTTTCCGGCGATTGATCTCGTGATCTCTCCTCTGTTGCTGCTTTCAAAACTCGACACTTTTTCGTCCCAGCCCGGAATCGAAATAGATCAAAAGAGCGGTCGTCCAGCCCGGATCGACTCAATATTGTCCAGCCCGGATCAGTATGCTCAGAAATCCGCAGGAAGAAATAAATTATCGTCCAACCCGGATCGATAATTTAAGGTCGAAAGTGATGTGTCCAGCCCGGACGTCAAAAATTTATGAAGAGCTGTTGTCCAACCCGGATCAACAGTGAAGAACCATTGAAGTCAAAGGCCTAGCCCTGAAATCCCCTGAAAAATCAGTAGGAATCATTCAATAGGGGAGGGGAAATGCTGAACGTAATGACAATTTCACTGTGATCCGGCGTTACATAATGGTGATGCAGTCCGCGTGCTGAATTTTCGTGGCAGAAAAGTGTGCTGTTGCGGGGTACCATCGTTGGCAGCACAGGCGACATTCCAGGTACGTGTTCCATCGTTGAAAGCCATGATCACGAGAAAGGCCAAGCACATCAGATTGGATAATGCATCTCATTGGATTCCATTTTTATTCGTCAGAATTCGGAATCCCCTGTCGATTCGGACGGGTTCACTTGGATTGATCCAGGCTATGCCTACGCACAGGACAAATTCGAAAGTGAAGTGACAGAGGCAAATCGACTAGGGAAGGACCAAACTTAAGAAGGGAGTTGTTGGGTATTTGGGTTTAATTTCATGACATCATTTCGGCACCAAATTCCCATTCAAATTATATGACCTTTTATCCTCCTTATTTTGTTTATGATTTTATTTTTCATTCATTATTCATTCCCCTTATCATTCCGAAATTGGTATTTATTCGTCCAATAAATATTATAATTTGATATTCTATATTTTGGAAATAATTCATTAATTCGAAATTTATTTATTCTATTAAATTCTGTGCATTTACTCCGAAATACACAACAGATGGAAAAGTACAAAAAATCGATTGTAAATAATACATATAAAATCGGCGCAAAAATTCCATTGAATTGGAAATTTATTTTTGGCTCTAAGATTTTATGAAGAAGATTTTTTCCTTTATGAATTTTCTCTCCGCACCTTTTCTCTGTGTACTTTTTTGCTGTTACATTCTCTGTAATTTCAGTAAAAAATTCGCTTCATAGAATTGAAGGTTCAAAGCAATTCAATTTTCATTTTATTTCCTTATTTTTAAAATAATTTATTTCTTTATTTTTTCATAATGTATTTTAGCAGTAATTTTGCACTCAAAACTCATTTGATACTTTTTGCGGAATGACTTAGCACGGAACGAACAGTGCTAGGCGTTAAAAACCACCAAATGATAAAAACTTTTTAGAATTGTTAGGTCGAAAGTAGTATAATTTTTTTCTGTGCATTTTAAGTGCAGAATTTTCTGTTCTATCTTCTGATATTTTTAATTTTTGGAAATTCGAACAAAAAATCGAATTTTTCCCGAAATACCGAAAAATACAGTATTCAGGGGATATTTCGAACTTTTTGGCCGAATTTCGAAAAAATTAAAAACACCATTCGAATTAGCACAAAATTCTGTGAATTTTGCTTTTTATACCTTTTATCTAACAATTCCAAAAAAGTTTTCGGCCAGACTGGGACATGTGGCGGTTTTTAACGTCCCAGCACCTGGATGAACCACCCCACCCTTTTCTTCCCTCGCCCCCGCTAGCTACCTACTTTGTAGATTACCTTTTTTTTTTGTTTGATTTGCCCGAATTATAGTAAAATGCGCGTCAGAAAAATGTGGAAATCTGGCTTTCTTTTTTGGAGTCGGAATGTCTCGAAGCGATTGTTTGATGGCTCTTGGAGCCTTCCTTTCTCTTTCCTCTTCTTACTCTTTTTCATCATGGGGCGTGTCATTCCTTGGTGTGGGCGTGGCCCTCCACCTTAAAAATAAATATCCTTTCCAGATCGCCCATTCCTCACAATGTATGGTCGCGTGGAGATTTATCCTAATGCAGGCAAAAATCGTTTCAAAAAATTATAACTTAAAGGGATCTCCACATTTTTCTGACGCGGAATTTATGTTGGTATAACAAAATCTTGATAATAATTCATATAAAGCTTCTATTCTTTTCCTTTTCATAGTAAAATAATATATACTTTTGAAAACATCTAGAGAAAAAGAAGATGGTAAGTCAATGCGACAATTGATGGAAGAAGACTTCCAAAGCATACCGGACTTCAAAAATATGCAACGCTTGGACACAAAGCGTCATCTGAACTTGCTCTTCCTTGACTTCCGCGCGGAATATCCAAAGTTGCAGCAACTGTTCACAGTGGCTCCAGAGGATGGCGAATGCAATATGATTGTGCGCCTGGTAAGTATCACACGTGCTGAGTGGTTTCGGCTAAAAATGCCATAATGGGCGATTCGGCTTAAAAGGCCAAAATAAACCTAGCACCAGTATCATCAGGAGACTGGACGATTCGTTATAACTCATTTGTCAGTTAAAGACGAAATCTAGAGAATATTAGTCAAAAATAGTCAAAAAATAGTTAAAATGAATAAATCTCATCCAAATTGGTCCCCTGCGAAAAAAGTTGTGGCAAATATACTTTGAACTTTGACCAAAAGAACAAAATGGTTTATATTACTATGGCAATAATAACATGTTATAAAAGCTTAGAGCCATCGATTTTTTGAAACGATTTCCTCATTGTAATCTAAGGAAAAAAGACAATAGACGGATAAATATTAACTAACGTACATGTTTCCGCGTCATAAAATCAAGAAGATAAAAAAGAATTGGAATTTTCAGGGATTTTTACGCTTATTATAGTTTCGTTTGAGCTATAATTTATAACAATCGGTCCTCAAATGCCGTGATCCTCAAATGTCGCATGAGAAATGGAAGAGAAATGGAGGGAAAGGCAACTTAAAAATCAAGTTAACTGGTAACTCAAGTTAAACTGACACGGATCCTTAATTAATTTCATCAAACCAAGCATTTTCCAGTAGAAAATTAAAACAACTACCATTTAATATTATTTATCCATAAATTCCAGAGAACCAATACGGGAAAGGGTACGTGCAAAGCCGATTTCAAACAGAAGAACTTTGCGCTTAGGGCCTACGCATGGGGAAACACCACCTACTCACTAACCATTGTGGTAAGTCATGTTATTATTGGTGCCAGTTCATATCTTTAAATATGAATCATTTGTAATATGATGCTTCTTTATTTTTTTTCGTGTTTCGACAAAACTTTTTCCTCTTTAAGAGGGAGGGGGGAGAATTTTAACGGGATGGACACCATATTAAAAAAATAAAAAAATAGGAGAATAAATATTTTTAAAAGACATGTTAATGGAACAACGGGAAAAAGCCTGATTACTAGATGGTTCAATGGGTTTTTTAATATGCATTTTGATTTTTTTTAAAGAAAATTGGTGAAAGTTGGTTAAGAAATCAAACATGTTCGATCAAAAATTCTAATTTTGAATAGTTCTTAATAATATTGTTTAATTCATGACATTTGCGCCCCCGTTAATTGCGCCTGACATTTGCCGCACTAGGGGCGCTAATGTCTTTTTGGCTGATGGGCGCAATTGTCGGGACGCAAAGGCGCAAATGTCGGGTAACCGTATAATTAGAGGTACTATTAAAAATATCCCATAAAACTCCCTAACTGAAAACTCCTACTTACTATCTATAAAAGATCATAGAAAATTCACCTGGTATTCGTACAAGCCAGGCCGGGCCTTCGTACAAGCCAGGGAGCCGAGCCTGGTAGCCGTATGGGCACGACTGGGGTTTTTTTTGTAGAGCTCCGAACCAGACCGACCCACCCCGGTCATGTCGGATTTTGAAGCTCAGAATCTGGCACCGACAAGGGTTTAGGCCGGGGTTGTTCACCGTCCGTTACTTCTAGGTTCCCCAAATTTGGCGAGAAAATAATTTTTATATCCTTTTCTTTATTTTCATCGCTAAATATCAACAATAAAAGTAAAAACATAAACTAAAAATTAAATGATAAATTGCTTAATTATATAAAATGAAATTATGATTTAATTTTTAGTAAATATATAATATGCAAAATAAATAAATGAAATAATAATTATTTGCTCAATTGAGCATAAAAATGAATGAAATGTTGAAGCCGATCGCAGATCAGCTTTTATGCAAAGTGATCGGAATTGTGAAATGTATGAGAAAATGCTAAAAGCTTAGGCGGATTGGACGGAAATGACAGATAAAATAATAGATAAAGTTGATCGTGAGAAGCTCAAAGAACGATCAAATATTAGCAATTTTAACCGAATAACTAAAATTCAAAATAAATACAATGAGCTAAAATTAATGATTAATTTAATTATCGCGTTCCGCGACACTCCCGACAAACAAGATCTTTCGTCCAACGGTTGAACGTCCGTCCATATCGCTTCGATCCCGCGCTCCTCATCTCGTTGAGAATGTTGAAGTGCCCGTTGCGCCCTCCGCTTTCATTGACGTTCTCGACGAGGATGATTTGATGATGATCCCGGCACACGCTCCATTTGTCGGAATTTGAAGTTCTGCCGCCAGGTTGAAGATGTGCCCATCAGGCTGAAGTTGCGCCAACAGAGCAGAAGTGCCCACTGGGCTGAAGTTGCGCCAGCAGGACTGAAGTTTTGTCAACAGGACTGGAGTTGCGCCAGCGGGGTTGAAGTTGTGGCAACAAGACAGAATTAGTTGAATTTGTCAAGGTTGAATTTGTGCCCGCAAAACTGGTTATGCCATTGAGTCGTTGTGCCACTGGGCAGAAGTTGTGCCACTGGGCTGTTTTTGCCATTGGACAGAAGTTGTGCCATTGGGCTGTTTGTGCCATTGGGCAGAAGTTGTGCCATTGGGCTGTTTGTGCCACTAGGCAGAAGTTGTGCCACTGGGCTGTTTGTGCCATTGGGCAGAAGTTGTGCCATTGGGCTGTTTGTGCCACTGGGCAGAAGTTGTGCCACTGGGCTGTTTTTGCCACTGGGCAGAAGTTGTGCCACTGAGCAGTTGTTGTGTCACTGGGCAGAAGTTGTGCCACTGGGCAGAAGTTGTGCCACTGGGCTGTTTGTGTCACTGGGCAGAAGTTGTGCCACTGGGCTATTTGTGCCACTGGGCAGAAGTTGTGCCACTGAGCTGTTTGTGCCACTGGGCAGAAGTTGCGTCCATAGGGCAGTTGTGTCTACGGGACTGAAGTTATATCCACAGGACTGAAGTTGCGCTACAGGGCGGGAGATGGCCACGGGGCTGAGAATGTGCCATAGGGCGGATGTGGGCCCGCAAGTTGAAGTTGCGCCGCACCATAGGGCTGAAGATGTGCCACAGGGCGGAAGTTGTGCTTGGACGGAAATTGCCCACAGGGCTACAGTTTTGCCCGTAGAGTTGAAGTTGTGCCCGCAGTTGTAGTTGTACCCGCAGGACCAGTTGTGCCCACAGAGCTCAGGTTGTGCTCGCTGCACTGAAGTTGTGCCCACAGGGCTGAAGTTGCGAAGAACCCATCTTGGTTTCTTGCTTAGCCCTTTTACGCTCGTCATTTGCTTTGGAGCGAATCTTGGCTGCGCAGTCACAATGCGCAATCCACTGCTTCACTACACGAAACTTCGCGCAAAGAATGCGAGTTTTGATGATGACGCACCCGTTGAAAGCGCGATTTCGTGAAGTTGCACCTTTTAGGGGCGAACGCACTTTGGCTGTACGGTTTGATTATGACGCACACCTGCAGGCGTGATTTGATGATGACGCGCCATGAAGGAGTGTTTTGATGATGACGCACCTCGGCAGGCGCGGTTTGATGAAGACGTACCTTTCTGAGGGTGCGATTTGATGATGACGCACCATGAAGGAGCGGTTTGATGTTGACGCACCTCGGTAGGCGCGATTTGATTATGCGCTTTTTGAATGCGCGATTTGATTACGCGCTTTTTAGATTTCGCATTTTTATTGATTACGCGCTTTTTAGAATGCGCGATTTCATTGACTTTGCCTTTAGAAGGCACTTGCCTTCGGAGGCACCTTCCCAGTCAACAAAAATATAGGCCGTTTAGAATGGCCAAAAAATAGATCTTAAATTTGGCCGGTTAGATTAGGCCCAGTATCAGCTCTTTTAAAATAATCGGATGATCAGGAACCTTTTAGAAGGTACCGTGATTACAGGGAGCCTTTAGAATAGGCGTTTATACCCTGTTCGTTTTTTTCTGATACTATTTTATTTAAAAAATACGTCCCAAATCCCGCTCTTTGCCTGAATTGAAATTGTAGACGGACGATGTTGATGACGCAATGGAAGGAACGAGTTGCGATGTTGATGTTATTGCTCCGGGTCGAAGCTGCGATGAAATTGCTGCTCGAACCCAA
>LDKF01003289.1:7114-21625 GCA_001026735.1 Rotylenchulus reniformis | reverse complement strand
CCAATAAAGTATTGCTGATCCAATCCACCCTTTGGGTGATCAGAGCATTTTTTGAACTGGATCATGATCAGTGATCAGCTTACTGTCTTACAAGAGAACATACCTATATCGAGTGCCAGTATTCAGATCACAATTCAACCCATCCTACCTTGTAGGCACCCTCAATTTGCATCCTAAATTTTTGGTCTTATTGGCCCCTGTTCAAAAATCGGTTTTGACGGTCGTTAATTCACCCGGATCATTAATAACGCGGATCGTTCGTGCCATACAAAAATACTATAGTGAGTGATAGCTAGGGCGAATTTTTATATGCAAATGCATATTTTTTTTGCGGGCTCAGAACGACCTGAAAATCTCGTAAAACACATTTTTAGCATGTTTTGAACGCTCTGGCATGGATTTCTAACTGCATATTTGTGCATATTTTCGTCTTTTTGTGCATATTTGCATAGTTCGCATATTTTGCGCATATTTGAGCATATTTTGGGCATTTTTTGAGAAAAATATGCATTTTTTGAGAAATTTTTGCATAATTTTGGGAATTTTTTTGCATTTTTTGAAATTTTTCGGACATTTTTCAATTTTTTTTTTCGCAATTTTGAAAAATTCCAGAATGGTTAAACTTTTACAATTTTCAAAGAAAAATGGCCAAATTTCTTAAGAAATTTCATTATTTTTCAAAAAATCTCCAAAAAGGCATGAAAAAGGCTAAAAATGCAAAAAAAGTACCCCAAAGTTAATTTTAATCTAAAAATGCCTTAAACGTGCAACAAAAAAGCACTTTAAATATTAAGGAATTGCCTTTTAGGTAAAATTTTTACATTTTTAGGTCATATTTTGCAAAAAAAATTGCGCATGTTTTATGCATATTTTGGAAATTTTGAGCATATTTTGCGCATATTTTGGCATTTTTTGGTGCATATTTTATGCGCATATTTGGGAAATTTTTGCGCATATAAAAATTCGCCCTAGTGAATAGCATGCTGGGACCCCCAGAGAAGGGTTAAGCACCGAATGGATATTGAGGGGAAGGGATTTGGGAAGCAACCCTGGCCCGGGGGTTGCATTGGAGCTTATCCCCCCAAAGATAGAAAATCCCAAGAAACAATCCCCGGGACTATTGTCCCTCCTCCGGCGAGCACTCGTCCGGAGATCCATCCATCACGACTGATCGCTCTCTCAGGCTAGGTAGGGAAAGGAAATCAACCACAAAAGGGGCGGAGAGTAGAATCGATGGGGATGAATGATCAAAGAACGGAGACGGAGGGAGAGTCGGTGCTAGGACATTAAAAAAAACCGCCGCCACGAGCTATAGTCAAAACAAAAACTTTTTTGTAAGACTTGTTAGACCATAAGTATAAAAGGCAAAGTGGTGCAGAATTTTACGCTGATTCGAATGGTATATTTTGTTTTTCGAAATTCGAACAAAAAGCTCGAAATATCCTCTAATAACCGTATTTTTCGGTATTTCGGGAATATTTCGAATTTTTGTTCGGATTTCGAAAAACAACATATACCATTCGAATCAGCGTAAAATTCTGCACAACTTTGCCTTTTATACTTTTGGTCTAACAAGTCGGGAGAGTCATCATTAGGACACGGAAGGATGGGTGATTTCCTAGGCTAAATTTAGGGAATCACTTACCTACACTATATAACGTGATTTGCCATAAAACGTTGTTGGGAATTATTTTTGTACGACACATTTAATTACTGTGCGTTGATCGATGGATGTCATCCAATGGTTGGGTGATTTAAAAAATCCAATGGGTGGGTGATTTAAAAAATCCAATGGGTGGGTGATTTGGATAAATGAACGACTTTTATTTAAGCGATTTTTCTACTCTTTACTAGTTTATCGAGCCCAAAAAATCAAAAATTTACGGGGTCAAATTATGGGTCCCCTTGTACAAGATATAGGATGGGTTAACTCGATGTCCCTAGAATTAAATTCCAACAAATTTCGGCAATATATTGACGGTTTCCATATCCTTTGAATAAACAATCGATATCAGTGGGATCAGGATCAAGTCACGTTCTGATCGGTTTTTGGATCAAGTTGGACTTTCAGGTCAGATCCGATTCAGATTGTAATTTTTGTTAGCTCAGTTCAAAACTGGACCTGGATCACTGTCCGGCGTGCCTCTTCCGGTTGCGCATGCGTGCCGATCAGGCGGAACTGGGCACTGCAACAGGGCCCAAACAGGAGTGCAAGTGCCAGATCAGGATCCTTGGTGAATGTGCCCCAGAGGGGCGGAGGATGGGCACCGATCAGGGCTGCCAACTCGGAGGCAAATTGCACAAAATCTTCCTGTGAAAAGGGCATTTATGGCACTGATTTTATTTTGGCCCTAGAATGATCAATTGGATTCACTATATTTTTGATCAGAAATGTTGTCTGATTTGGACCCAAGACTATTCTGATTCTCTGGATTCTGATCAGAATGGGGTCCGACGATTTATTTGATCAAGATCAATGTATATGGTCCAGCAGAAATGATGGTTGAAATCTGAGTTGGTGCCAAATTTGATGATAGAATTTTTCTAGCAAAAATTGGTTCATTGTTCCCGGAACCCAGGCTTTTGGATCCATCTTCTAATGAAATAGAAAAAGTGTATATTGGCCATTAACATATGTCCTAATTACCTCCAAAATTATGGATTCTGCAAAAGTTTGCTTAATTTAAATGATCGTTGAAAGAAGTGGATCTGGATTGTGAACCGGAATATCCAATTTCGGATCCGGAAGAGTTGGACCAGGGTTAGCATGAGATTGTTTGGTAAAACTATTCCTGATTTCGATTCCGGATTTCGATCCGGGAAGATCCATGAATTGGAACCGGAAGAGGATGAATATGGCCAGAGATAGAATAAGTTCGATTTTCGCTTTTTCGGTGCTTCCGAGATTTTGTTTTTCAGACCCTCGGAATTTCAATTTTTTCATTGTCGATCAACTTCATCCGTATATAAAGCTAGCTTCCGGCATTCCGGATGTGTCCCCCGCTTCCGGAAACGCACCGTCTGCGTGTGCCGTCGCGTCTTCAGCATGTTGACGGACACCGCGCATCGGCGCTTCTCCAGCTCCGCCTTCATCCAGAACGGGTCCGGCAACCGGACGCGTCCGGTCAGCACATGGCAGAACAGGCGCGCTTGCAGCTCCGCAATAGGCCAAATGGCACCGCCGCGGGGCTGAAATTTTGAATTTTTTGATGAAATTTCTTCAAAATTTTTGACAAAAAAATTCAAATTAAGGGGGGACTAGAACCCGAGATCGGCCCAGTTTGAATTAATGGGGAGAGAGATTTTTTAACCACTGCGCTATGGAGCCATCTCTTCATTGGTATATGATAGAAGAATCTCGGAGAAACTCTATCTCTAATCCCATTACATACATACCTATAGAAATCCTAAATTGTTCGAAAAATGGTCTGTTTCGCGTCTACACCAACCAACCTGGACATGCCCGATCACGGCCATGGTATGGTGGTGGGGCGCCAACTCCGGTGCGTACATGTGCTTGTACTGTGTAAGGGGAGGAATTAATCATGGTATGCAACAAGTGGTCCAACTGGTCCAATTTATTGTACTATATATATATTGTGTGAGTTCACCTTCTGGATTACCGTATACCTTAACTTACCAAGTTTAATAAGAATTGAATGGCAAGATTCCGCTGCTTTTACCGTAACCATAGTCATACATGGGAAAGGAGGGGCGAGGGGGGGTCAAATTTTTCAGAAGGGGTCGGCCAAATTTTTTACGAAGCTAGGGGGGGTCGATAGAAATTTTTTTTACGAAAGTGGTAAAAAATGGCGAAAATTTTGTATTGCAGAAATTCACTGTTTTGAGGGGTGCCGGCGGTCCTGATAAGGGCCGTCGGAGAAATTTTTGAGAATTTGGACCCTTTTCTTTTAAAAGTTGGCCAATTTTCTGACTACCCTCACCACCTTCGTACGACCGACCCCCCCCCACGAAGAGGGTACCCCTTTTGGGGTCCCTTACGACGGTAGTAGGGGGGTCGACCCTCCCCCCCCCTATAACATGTATGGTTCACCTTCTGGATTACCGTATATCCTAATATACCAAGTTTGATTGAATTGAATGGTAAGCTCCCGCTACTTCTACCGTAACCATAGTGGCTAGTTGAATTTTACAGTAGGCCTAATATAGATATGTACAGTAACACCCTGTCACATACCAAGTGGAAGTCGTTGTAGTACACGCGCAGGTGTTTGCCCTGTTCGACCAGCCGGAAGTCGAACTCGAACCCGGTACAAAGTATAATCGCGTCCACATGTTCGGCTACAGTACCATCCGTGAATTCGACACGATTTGAGTCGGACAGGGACAAAATGTTGGGACGGATCTGGATGTGGCCCGAAGCCAGCAGAAGGCCAAGCTGGTCGGCACCAAACGAAAAGTTTGCACTGAAACAAGCGGGAAAGGAGAATTAAGACCAGTAGAAGTTGGAGGCCTAGATTCAAGACCAGCATAAAGGGGTAGACCCCCCCCCCATACCGGTATAAACCGGTATTGGGTCTAAAAACTGGTAGGAAGGGTAATGTATGTGGTTGGAACCCTGGTAGAAAGAGAAAGATATTGGGTACGAAACCGGTAACAAGTAAAGATTTGGGTTAAACCCGATAAAAGGCATTGTGAGTCTACAAACTGAAAATAAGTTGTTGGGTCTAAACCCAGGTCTGAAACCGGCACATAGAGTAAGGCATTGGGTCTAATCCAGTACGAAAAGTAAGGCATTGGACCTAGATCTAGACCCTGGTAAAAAGCGAACGTAATTGGTCTGTAAACCGGTATAAAAAGGAAGAATGGGTCTGTACCCTGCCAGAAAGAGTAAAAACCAAGTTTGGACCCCGTAAAAAGTAAGGAATAAAGAGGTGTGAAAACCAATTAAATGAGAACATGAATTTTCAGGACATCGTAATGTATAACCGGTCTTTAGACTCAACGATGTTCTAAGATGAGGGTCTTAAAACTCTTTTCCCTGAAATCTCCTCTTATTAGTCTGACCTCAACAGTCGGTGTTTCGGCTCCAGCCCGGCCCTCCAATGGTCCAGCACTGCGTCAGCGTACTGCTCCCAAACGACGTTGCGCACCCATTTGGGCACCAATTGGCGCCACACTGCGTGCCATCGACTGTGGTGGATCCAGTCCCAGGACTGACGCTGGTGCAGTCGAGGCAAAAGCCAGCCCCCGCGACGCGTGCACAGCAAAACCTGGACATTTCGGGTCGAACATTTGCAAGGATTCGAAGATTCGAACCATCAGAACCATCAAGGTGTAAGGGCAGAGGTAGAAATATGAGGTTAGGACAGGGCAGCAGGGCTCCATCCGGATTTTTATCGGTGCCCTTGTCCAACGGGAAACGGGACCCCGAAAACCCTTGGTTTTTGAAGCCCGATCCAAATCCAGCAGATGAAATCATTTTTTCGGGTCCCGAGTGGCCGTTTGGGCCACTAAGTTTGCCTTGTTAACACTATTGTACACCTCGAACTTGTTGGTGCGGTGCGTAAGTGTGTGTACCTGTTTGGCGGTGGATGCCAGTGCCGTGGCAATTTCCAGCGCCGAATTGGCTTGGCCCACAACGCACACAATTTGGCCACGAAAGTCGGCCGGATGGCCGAACTGCTCCGAGTGGATGACTCGGCCCTAGAGAGGTAGAACATTTTGATCATTTTGTTTGTTAAGATCTGAGCAGAGGAAGTTGGGAGCGAACAGTGCTCAGATATAAACAGAATGATCAATGACCCGATCAATTCTATTTTTATTTTTATTTGATGCCAAATGCATCAAAAATGATGGTGATCCGAAGAAGAATGAAAATGATTAACCGATTTAGGCTAAACTCAAGCTTAATGATCCGACTCGCCGATCAGCCAATTGGCCTATACATGGCGCTGATCAGTCCCATTGATCAACTAACACAGATCCTGGACCCTAAATTAGTCCGATCTGATCCCGATCACCTTGAACTCCTTCTCCATCCGATACTCGGGCGGTCGCCACTGCCGCAGGCGTTGTCCGGTGCACATCATGACAGCATCAAACACCTCTTCCGCCTCCTCCTCATCGTTGTTCCGCGTCCATCGAACGATCCATTGGCCTGCAAAAAAGAGGTGTAACCTGATTGATTATAATTAGGGCTGTACATTTTAGGGAATTTCCCTAAGCCAAAATAGGGACCTATTAGGGAGCAAAAAAGAGCCCAAATAGGGAGAAAATAGGGAGCTATCTAGCGAAAATAGGCAAAAATAGGGAAATTTTTTTCCAAAATATGACTTAAAGATTCAAAAATTTTGTTTAAAAAGAATATTAAGCCTTTTTAGAACCAATTTAACCATATCTTGAGATGTTTTCATTAGAAAAATTGAAGATTCACAAAAAATATTTAAAAAAATTTCGAATTTTTTTCAAAAAAAAAATTGCGAAAAAATTTGAATAAAAAACTAAAAATTATCCCAAAATTTTGGGAAAAACTAAAAATTTTTCAAAAATTTTTCGGAAAAAACTAAAAAATTTTTCCAAAAAATCTAAAATTTTCGGTTTTTATTGCATTTTTGTGAAGAATTTCGTAAAAAATGGGCAAAATAGGGAAAAATAGGGAGAAAAGTCGCGAAATAGGGAAAAATTTAGCCGCGCTTACAGAAATAGGGAAAATAGGGGAAAAAAAGTTCATCAAAATACGTTTAAATATGTCTAAAAACGCGTTTCTGAGCGTTTCCCTACGATTCCATGTCTTTTTAAAAAATAGGGATTTCCCTAAAATGTACAGCCCTAATTATAATGGCCAAATTTGGCCCACTCGGAGGGAATGGAGTTGAAAGTCCTGGCCAAAAAAATTTGGCCAATTCATCTACATATGGCAAAACTAAAAGTTGTACGGAATCGAATCGCCTACTACTTCCATACCTTCAGAGCTAATAGGGCTATATCGCGGGGGATTTGAACCATCACCCTCGGATTCAGAGTATACAATCCACTTAACCATGCCGTTCCCCGTCCAACAACTTTTCAGGATCATTAGGTAGGAGTTTTCGAGTTCCCATGTGGTTAGGGATTCGAACCGCTACCCTCAAGTTCCGTGTGTCCGATCCACTTAACCATGCCATTCCCCGGCCGCTCTGTCAAGCGGACTTGCCTGTGCTTTCCCATGTGTCCGCCCGCCGCACTTCGCACACCCGCGTGCCGGTGCGGATGTGCGCATCCAGTCCGAAGCGCTGTACGTACTGCTCCAAGTAGGCGAGCGCATCGTCGGGACGCGGAAAGTGTTGCGACGGATGCTCCAACGGCATGGGCAACTCGCTGAATGCGCACAGCTGGGCCGAGAAGTGGGTGGAGCTGTGCGAGGGCACCGGTCGTCCTGAATTTGGCCATTTTTTCTTGACAAAGCTTGTCGTGATTAAAATTTCTTGACAAGAGGCCTGATTCTTGGCCAATTTTCTTGACGAGATCGAAGTGACTTAATTTTAGCCAAATTTTCTTGGCAAGTTTCTCTGATTAAATTTCCAGTTAAATTCGAATAGCCTGATGATTCTTGGCCAATTTTCTTGCCAAGAACTTCCCATGATAATTTCTTGGTAAGGCCTGTGGATTCGCAGGATAATTCTGAAGTTGTCCAATTTGTAAACAGATTTTGGCAAAAACGATTAAGGTCTAATTCTTGACATATTTTCTTGGCAAAATCTTCCTTGATTGAATTTCTTGTCAAGATCTATTAGGTCCAATTTTTGGTCAATTGGTATGATCGTTCCTAAATTGACCAATTTCCTTGGCAAAATTAATTCTATTATTAAGATCTAATGTACCAAGTTCCATGCTTGGCCAATTTTCTTGGCAAGTTCCAAGTATTATTTGTGGCCAATTTCTTGGAAACATCGCAAATGAATTATTTTCATGTCTTATGGGCCAATCTTCTTGTCAAGATCCCCGTGTCCCTGACTTGGAGCGTCCGGATCCACCGCCCATCGCCACACTCCGCCAAACGTGCGCTCCTTCTCGAACACGCTCACCGCACAACCGTACTGTAATGCTTGTCTGACAAGGAGGAGTACAGTATTAAAGGGATACGGTAGGGTACCAGCGCGTACCTGGCCGCAGTGAGCCCACTGGGCCCCGCCCCGACAATGGCCACGCGTTTCTGGCCATCCATCGGCTGAATGTTGTAGTTGCTGTGTTAAGGTATAGTATCCTGACCAATATAGTCTACAGTATCCAACAGCTCAAAATTGGGAATGTTCAAGCTTTTTTGAGGGTGCTAGGTCATTAAAAACCGCCATATGTTCCATGATGGCCAAAATTTTTTCTAAGCTTGCTAGGCCGAAGCTATACATACAAGGAAATTGTGCAGAATTTTGTGCTCTATCTTTTGATTAACTTTAAATTTCCGAAATTCGCCCAAAAAGTTCGAAATTTCCGAAATATCGAAAAATAGGGTTTTCATGAAAATTTCGAACTTTTTGGGCGAATTTCGGAAATTTAAAGTTAATCAAAAGATAGAACACAAAATTCTGTACAAAGCTTAAAAAAATTCGGCCAGATTGGCACATGTGGCGATTTTTTTAACGTCCAAATCCTAACACCATTTTTGGGCAGAAGACGAAAAATCTGATTTTAAGGAAATTTTTAACTAATAAAGAGGAATTATTTGGGTTTTCAAATTTTGATATTTCCCAAATGATTTGATTGGTTGAGATCATTTGTGGGAACCGTGATCATCGAACTACAAAGTTCTGAACAAAGCATTCCGATCAGAGTTGTGGTTACCCAAACTCCAAATGTCGCGCAATCATTAATAGAGTCGCAACCAAAACCATCGTGCAAAAAACCCATTCAGTGGAGGGGAGAGAAAGAGGACCCGTTTCTGGTTCGATACCCCTATCGTGAGCGAACTAAAATTGATTTTTCGCGCAATCAACTATCACTGGGCAGATCGGTGATCATCCAAACATCATCATCATTTTTACTCAATTTTGTATGGAATTTTTGCCAATTTTGGATGGTTTACAACATTTGTGGCTCTCGTAGTAATCCGGTTCAAACCAAACCTAAAGAAATGAGTTTGGTGCCAAAAAATAGAACCAAATATTAGCTACAAAATGAGCCAAAGCCCGCTCGGATTTGGCCACTGTGAAAAAAGTTATGGGGGAAATAATAATTTTGGCCAAATTCACACTATTTTGGCCATGGCTTTTTCCACATTGGCCAAATTCGAGTGGGCTTAGGCTCATTTTGTAGGTAATTTTTGCTCGCTTTTTGAAAAAATTGTTTTTCAAAGTTGCATTTGAGCCAAGACATTACAACGGTTCCCAAAATGTCGGGATCCCTTAATGTCGCGCAACATCCCATCATTTTTGGCCTAATTTTTACAGAATAAAATGGACAAAAAAGGTACAATTTTTCGTTTATTTCACTATGGAGATGTGTGTTTGCGAACGAGAAAATGGTCATATAAAATGATTAAAAATGATCAAAAAAAGAGTAAGCTTTGGAGATGTGCAAGAAATTGACCAAAAATGCATAAAAAATAATTAAAAAAATATATAAATAAAACGGCTCATCAGAACCAGCTGAACCGCGGTCTTTGTCCTCCCCTGTCATCGTCAATCGGTCCAAAGTCCAGCTCCACAAAGTTCACCACCGGTGGTTCATCTCCAGCATAGCCATGTTGCTGCTGTTGTCCGGCAACTTTGTCGCTGCTATTCTTGTTGCCCGACAAAGCCTGGTTGAACCCGTTGCATTGGGTGCGCCCGTTCACATGCAACTGCACTCGACCGGAGCATCCCATTTTGCTCGTAAAATTGACCAACTAAAAAACGGGGGAGAAAATGCCAAAATTCGTTAATTAAAAAAATCGGATATGGATTTTTGTTAGCTTTTTATGGTTCAATTTTTACTTAGTGCGTCATTTGACGTAATTTTTTGTCGTTGAGGTCAAAAAAATTTTCTTCTAAAATTCTGACGTCAGCTCAAAAAAAAAGATGTCAGATGACGCATTACGTCAAAATGGACGTCAGAATTAAATTCAGCGTCGAAAATCACCCTAAGGAAATCATTTTTAAAAGATTTTACGGGATAAATTTTGAACTCAAAACTGAGCTGGGACTCAAAAAAGGGTGCTGGGACATTAAAGTCCCAAAAATAAACGCCTTTCAAGTAGCGCCAAAAAAAAATTTGATTTTGTAAATGACAAATGCGAAAGGATTTGCGAATATTTTTAATTTATTTAGATCGAAAAAACATTAAAAACATATAAAAAAAGAAAAAAATATATAAATGCGAAACATGAATATATCCTAGTAGCTAAATTATATTTTAAATTCCGTAAAAGTGAAAAAAAAGAAACCTAAAAAGCGATAAATACCAAAAAAAAATTAAAATCAAAGACCATTTCAATGGTTCCGGGCATCACCGGGCCATGCTCCATCTCCAGCACATATCTCAGCTTGCCCTGCTTCTTCAACACTTGGGAAGTCATCTGAAAAAATTGTGAAATTTTTCATTTTTTTTTGCTATTTCCCCCACCGAAAATTCCTTGAGGGCTGAATGTCTGAAGGGGTGAAGCGAGATCAGAGTCGGTGGCAAACCCGCTTGAGGGCCCGTCTTGGTGGAGCAAAGTGCGGGCTGACTGATCAACAGACGGCAGAAGGCATCCGCCGATTTTGGGCCACTAAAAATGGAAAAGAAGCTATAGGATTATAGCTTACCAAGTTAGGCTTGTACCAAGGATTACCAAGATCTTATTACTAGTAGTCTTGTTTCCTTGACCCTAAGAAATTTCTTGGTATTCTTGGCCCGCTACGTCCTTCGTCCTTGGGGTTTAATTTTTTCTCCTGGGAGAAAATGTATCACATAAAAAGTTTTCTTAAGCTCTTAAGCGATTTTTCTCTGTATGAATAGGGATTATGGAGTTCAGTTCAGAGCTCTCAATCGGATTTTGGTAAAATACATTTTAAGCGGAAAAGTAGAAATCAATTAAAAATTTTAGAAAAGTTTTTTTCAAAAGGATTTTAAAAAATCTGAGAAATGTCCGAACCCTTCAAGGGGCTGATTGTACCTGAGCAAAACGGTGGACTTTGAGCTGTCCATGGGAGTGCTGCTTTTTCTGGCCAGATGATCATTCTTTTTTGAGCCAGTTTCTGGAGTATCAGTGGCGGTTGAGGTGTCCAATTCGGAGGCACTGGAAAAGGGATCAAATTTTTGAAAATCCTGAACTTTAATCTGTTTTTATTTGGGTTTTCAATTAAGTTGTCCAGAAATTTTTTGAGAAAAATGGATGCAAATTCCGAAAATCCTGATTTTCCCTACGAAGCAGATCATTTCCCCGCCGTCATTTCCCCGCCAATCATTTCCCCGCTCGTCGTTTCCTCGCCGCATTATTTCCCCGCCAATACCCCTAGAAAAAATTTAAAATTTTTGTGAAATTTTTAAAAATCGAAATTTTCTAATAATTAAAAAATGATTTTGTTTTCTAATTTAAATGACAAATAAAATTTTACAAATTCTAAATTTTTAAAAAAATTTCTTCTAAATTTAATTACACTTTTTATATCGCCTTCAATTTTTGATTAAATTTTTGTTTTTTTTTAAATTAAAAAAGAATCCAAAAAATTTTTTACAAGTTTCCATTTTTAAAAATTTCGCAAAAATTTAAATTTTCAAAATTTTTTCTTAGAGGCTCTGGCGGGGGCAAACGGCGGCGGGGAAACAACGGCTGGAAAATGGTGTGCACCCTTTTCCCTACCTCCGCTTGAGTTTCAGTGTTGCGCGTGGCGAAATTCCAATGTCGCGCAGCCACTCGTCATGATCCATGCCCACACTCTCGTCCCCCTGGCTGGGCAAAAAGTCCTTGGGACACTCCTCCCCGCTCAGGTCCACAAACTCGGCCGCCTTGAAGGGCAATGAGAAGTCGATGCCTAAAAAATTAGAAAAAAAAAATATTATATTAAAAATGAGAGAAGAAAATCGGGAGTCATTTTTCGGATAAAATATTTAAAAAAAGGAAGATTCTTTTTTGTTAATTGTTTGTTATAGTCGCAATTTAGAAAAATGTATAATAAGGAACCAAGCGGAATTGTGCCGAGAGAAAAAAAATCGAAAACAAAAGTCGACTATACAAATATTCAAAGGCGAATCTAGGGGGTACGGGGTACTCCCCCCCCCCCAATCCCAAAAAAAAATTTAAAAAAATTATGGGGTGGTCGGGAAGGAAAAGAGAATAAAAAACCGAAAATTAAGGGGAAAAAGTGATCAATTTTCTAAGAAAATGGCCTAAAATCTCAAAATTTTTTCATTCTATAAGTCGATAAATGACAAATTTTCTTAAGAGAAATGGAAATGGCCAAATTTCCATAATTCTCTCCGGCGGTCCCTTTCGGGGCGGCCTACCCTCTAAAAGTTAGTTGGATAAACCCCCAAGCTGAAATCCTGGATCCGACCCTGCACATTGGGAGAATTTAAGTGAATCAAAAATTTCAATGCAATTTTCAGATTTTTGATCGGCCGTTATTATTTTTTAATTTTCAAAAAAAATTGGTCGATTTAAAGACTCAAAAGATTCAAAAAATGATATATTGATGGATTCTATTCAGAAAACCAATCCTCACCTTTTGAAGTTAGGATTTGTCGGAATCCCGAGGTTGTTGGCGTGATCACAACAAAGTGTTGTTGGTACTGATCAGAACAGCTTGGCCCCTCTTCCTCTTCCATATTGATCCGCTGTTTTCCCGGAGATTTGGTCAATGGGGATGGACCTGCAGATGATCCTGAGGTTGGTGGCCTCGTGGCCCATCGGAATGGACTGTTGTTGTTCTGCTGGTTTTGTTGCGCTTTTTTCGGCGATTTTGTCGTCAAAATTTTCATCGTTTTTCTTGGCGATTTGTTGCTGTTTTTCTTCTCCAATTTTGCGCTTTTTTTCGTCACAAAAAGTGCGGTAAATTGGGGTGCGCAGAGGTAGAAGGAGTCGTGGTGGCGATTGCAAGATGATGACCAGTTGTGCAGCAAATTGAGCAACGATTGGGCCCTGGAGATTTAGATTTTTTTATAATTAAATTTTCTATAAAATTGCCTAAAAATTTTATCAAAAAAAAGGTTTAATTAAGTTTTCAATAAAAAAATTTTCATGGCGTAAATATAGGAGCTTTCAGGGGCTTAACAAGTAGGGAGAGCGAACCGGGCTTGGACCCTCCCCGAAAATCTAGATCTAGACTTTTTGAAAAATATCAAAGAAGATCATTTTAGATCATTCATGATAATAAAATTTCCCGTCGTCACCTCATTTCTCATTTAATTCTGGAAAATTAAAATTTCTAAAAATTATGTATAAAAATTTAAAAAAACAGCAATTTGATACACCATAAAAATATATTTTAAGACTAGGATCGAAATTGTTTAATTCGCTCTTCTAATGTCAAAAATGTTAGGATAAAAAAGACGAGTGCTCGTCCTAAAATTTCCCTCTTCCTCACCACTGTGTTCCCAGGGTGGCCAAGAAGGTCGGTTCGATGCCCTGCAAGTTGGCACTCTTCAACAATGTGCTGCTACTGCTCCGAATTGTGGTACTTCGTCGGGGAAACAATTGCACGGGTCCGATGGCGGGAAATTGGTGATAAAAGGCGGCGCATTGGAGAAGTACCAGAGCGGAGGAACAGGTCGAAGGGTTCTAATAAGAAAAAAATTTGGATTTTTCTGAACATTAAATGGTCGAAAATTAAAATTTTGGAATTTCAGGATATACAGTGGGGTTTACAAATAAAGAAAATTTACAACTCACCGACTGAATATTCAGACCCAAAGCTTCTTGGAAATCCGCATCCGGGATTTGAACGGGATGATTGCCTTAAACAATGATTAAAAAGAAATATTTTTCTCAAATATGAATGTGAAAACAATCAAATTTTTTGATTTAGGCAAAAAATTTTAAAAAATTTTACACGAAATTTTAGGGGATTTTTTGATCTCGAGAATCCTTTTTTAGAATTACAAAATTTTATAAATTCTATTTTTTGCAATAAAACTAATTTTTCGCACCTATCATGGTTGCGTGTTTTCCGGACAACCAGGGAAAAGGTTGTTCGGCGACAAGTCGAATTCGCGTGCCGACGCGGAAGTCGCACGGCAACAGCGACGAATGCTTTTGGGCGTCGGCGGCTATCATGAGTCCGGATCCCGAGCTGGACGCGCCCATGGATGATCGCTTGCTGCCGGAGCCCAAAAAGGCGTTCAGATGCGAAAAGTCGATGGGGTACTGGTTGGTGATGGACTGGAAAATGGCCAAAAAATAAATCATTTTCATTCATTAGGATGTAAATTTATTTGCTATTTTGATTTGGTTAAAAATATATATTTTTTTAAAATTTTCTTCTTGTTGCTTAATTTTCCTAATGTTTAATTATCAGAAAAAAGGATTTTTAAAGAATTACCTGATCATATTTCAATTTTTTATTCCTGGTTACGGTCGATAAGTGCCGTAACGAGCTCGCAGCTCGACCATTTCGG